>APFE031053481.1:44846-86598 GCA_000404065.3 Pinus taeda
ATAAAATTACTTATAAACATATTCATATATATATAAAATGGATGTTTTATAATATAGTGGAGAAAGGTTTGATAATTTTATTACATGTATTCTTAAAATACCATGGATAGAAAGAATCTGCCATCTGTGTGAGAATATGAATATCGAGGATGAAAATCACTTCCTCTTAGAGAGTCACTTCCTCTTAGAGTGTCCCATGTACAACTACATTAGATCTGTATTTCATAATCTTCATTGTAATAATGAACTTCCTAGCATTTTGCGATGTCAAAATTATAGTGAGCTCAGGGGGCTTCTCTCCAAGCTTTTTGAGCATAGGAATAAAATTTTAATCAAACTAAATAATTGGTTTTCTTTAGGTCGGATAGACCAAAGCTTGGTCTCAATGGACATTAACCACCATCATCATCATTAGGTATAATGTTGAACTTATAACTTAGTTTTCTAAACAAAACTTAGTTCAAATTTGATTTTACATATAATTTTTATTTAAATAATTTGTATATTTAGTTATTCAAAAGTTAATTTATTTGTATCATAATTAAAATTATCTCTTGATTAATTAATTTAAATTTAAATTAATTATTTATATTAATATATTTAAATTATATTTGATATAATTTTTTAATTAATTAGTAAATGATAATATATTTTAAATGTAAATTCAAAAATAATTTTAAAATGTTATATATAAATATAAACATTTAAAATATTTTTGAATTTATAATTTTCCTCTGTGATGTATAATGAATTAATTTTTTTTGGGTATAAATCACATAAAATTTGATCTATATAAATTTTATATAAAAAAAATTATCTAAAAATTTTTATCCTCATATAATTTTAATTACTCAAATTTATTTAAATTTAAATTAATTAAAGCGCAGATAGACTTCATAGACTTCATTCTTAAATTTATATTAATTTACAATGTCATTTATTTCTTTGAAGATTTATGCCTTTGCATGTAACATAATACAAATTTAAATGGCAATAATATATACATCTTTGTTAGTTTAGTTTCCCATTCTGGTCTCCATAATCATCTATAATTTCGCACCCATTTCATTATATCATATCTCATACTGAGTAAATTATTACGGCAAGTGTGATACTCCATGTGAGTTGTGATGCTATGGAATACTGTAATTTAAAATGGCTATGATGTGTGAGAGAGAGTTTGGTTAGATAATTTAGTAGAATGATTAAAATTTTGAATATGATTAGTTATATAATTTTAATTTTTAAGTTATTTAACTATTCTGAAAATGAAATTTTTTATATAAAACAAAAATTAATTTCAAAAATTGAATGTGTGATTTGCATTACAAATAAATATTGATTTCGATAAAAAAAAATTGAAAATATAAATTATTTAACATTATTTTGTAAAAAATGATTAATTTTCAAAAATATATATGTCAAGATTTTATTTAGATAATTAATTTATTAATAAAAAATTTAAGAATTATGAAATAATATACTTATTATTCTCTTCGACATGAGGCGTAAACCTATAATTTCATAAGTGTATTTCTGGGATATTAAACTGTTAATACTCTTTCTCAATATATTAATTAGTAAAAATAGTAACCATTATGAAACCATGTACCTCATACTCTTGGACATGAGTTCACACCCTAAACTTATAATGTAATAAGTGTGTTTGTGGAATATTAAAGTATTAATACTCTTTATCAATATATATTTTCAAATGGAAAAGTTCATTATCATTTTTCTAAATTGTTAATACTTTTTCTCAATATATTAATTACTAAAAATATTAACTATTATGTATCTCATACTCTTGGACATGGGTTCACACTCTAAACTTATAATGTAATAAGTGTGTTTGTGGAATATTAAACTATTGATACTCTTTCTCAATATATATTTTCAAATCGAGAAGTTCATTATCATTTTTCTAAATAATTGCTATCAATCCCTACGGCTAATAGCTAGGCCTAACCCCAACGGCTTCGGGAAGAATTGACCATGTGACCTCCCGCACAACAAGGCACTTATTTGACTAATTGAGCTAACCCTTAAGGCTGATTTTTTCTAAATAAAATAATTAAACTATCATTTTAATCTTTAATATTTTGATCTTAATATTTAATATTTGGTATATATATCTGATATGATTTTTAGAAAATGTTGTGTATTATAAGCTATTCATAAATTCAATTAAATACATCATATAGATTTTTTTAGAAATCAAAACACTATTGGAATATTCCAGTGTTTCATGAAAAAATTAATAGTAATTTGCATTATTTATTTAGAAATTCTAATTAATTATTCAAAATAATGTTAAATTCTTAATGTTATCCAATATAATGGAACTGTGATGAGGTGTTATCATCATTTTAATGTCTTGATGGGATGAAATGGTGGGCATCCCACTACCCTACTCACTCGCATGCCACCACTCATGTCAATGACCAGTGTGCCTTTCCTCGCAAGGAGGATGGTAGAGAGGTCTATGAGCGCCTTAAGTCTCCCTCGTGATAATGTATCCATATCCTTAATTGTTATTCAAATTCTCATAGGTGATTTCCTGGATTCACTGCTACTCCTCCATCACATCCTTATGTTGTTTCTTCTGCCCACCTTGACATTTAGTCACGACAATCCATCTTGGATGTTGATGAATGCTCTTCCTCCATTGGATTTCCTATCACAATCACTAGAATTTTTCAATGGAGAAATATTAATCCAAACCACCTCAATTTCACCTCCCTCATCAGAAGACAACTTCTTTGTCTTTCTCAGCTTGTGACATCGCCATGCCCCACTCTAGATCCTTCCTAGTCTAGCCTATGTTTTGTTGCCTTTGGAAGCCATGAATTGACAATGAGCCCATACTCGTAAGGATGTGAAGGTTGTGGCATACTGTGTGGCTCTAGGGTGCATTTTCAAGTCGATTCCTATTCTTGAAATTATTAGCCTCACACTCTTTTAGGGTTCCAATCTCATATATAACATTTGAAAGAAGAAATAATAGAAAAAGTCAGTTTGTGGGTCACTGGTAATCCCAATTCGTTCATGCATCAAAATCACCTCCACACTATGGACCTCCACTAGCATCTAACGTTTCCTTTTAGTAAAGTCTTGGTCGCTAGGTGCCAAACTTAAGACATCCTATTGCACAAACTAGATGAGCTAAATAATTTACTGCTTGATGTGGAAGGCTAGCTAGCCATGCTTCAAATGTCCTCACACCTACTTCTCCTATCCTCGTGTCATCTAAGTTTGAGGATAAACCTATTAACGTGGAAGCCTATTTATCATCTTAATGCATAGGTTTTCCTGACTATTTATGATGTTTAGTTTTTGGAATGCGATGTCAATTTTCAATGGGATTCCTTTGCTATGCTTGGAACAATATTTTTTTGTAATATCTGTTAGACCGTATTGGGTCTGTAGTCGTAGGGGACTTTTCTTTTTGTTATATTTAATTGTTGGTTACCTCATCTATACCAAAGCATATTTAATCATTATTCTCTATTTTGATTATGGTTCTTTTTCTATAATTTTGATATATTGCAATTTATAAAACAAAAAAATATGTTTATGACAGTTTTTAAGTGAGAGACCCAAAATAAATAATAGAATAAAAATGTATACTTCCTTAACTTACTAATAAAACATTCCACTTCATATATATATATATATATATCAATTAAACCATTTCTAAATACGATATTGAAATCCATGTGAGGGTTTGTTTGTAAGTGATTCCCCGTATTTCTACTCGAGGTGAAATAAGGTTAAGGATGAATACTTTATTCACACAATTGTTAGAGTAGTAGAATATTTGATGTATTGATCTAATAGTAATTTTATAAACTAAGAGATTAATAAAGAGAAATAGTTTTTCAAAGATTTGATTTTTTGTTTTAAAAAAAAACATAATTTATATAATAATTATAAATTATTATGTAAATAAATATTATGCATAGAAGATAGTAGTAGAAAAATAATAATTATTATTTTTATAAATGAATTTAAAAAATTAGATAGTATAGAAAATAATTGTTATTTTTATTTATCATGATTAAAAATAATAATAATAAATATCAAGAAAAAAATTTGCTAATAGGTTTGTCTATATTGATTTCGTCTCTCTGGATGTACTAATGTTGATTTTATTTATGAGCTGATAATTTTAATTTATGGACGGTTGCGATTGGACCCTACTAAATATGTTTCGTCTGAGTTTGAGATCGATGGTTGTGGTGGCGGGGAGAGTGAAGGGTTGTTGCGAAATTCTTTATATAGGATTATTTTTTTCGCTGTGAATTGCAAGAGCTAACATTTCTCTATATGTGACTATCCAGTGAGAGTTATGCATTGAGACAGTCTCTTCCCAAGTTGAGTTTGTGAAGGCGAAGCAATCTCATGAACATAGTAGATATAGTAAGGTTTGTTAAGCGAATCAAATTTACCAAATAATTCGCAAGATGAATCAATAGGGTTTGTTCCCATCTCTGCATCTAACCATGTAAAAATAAGAATGGCTACTGAAATAATATTGTGAATTTGTTTATGGCCTCTCGATTTGTTGTAACATTACCATTCCTTCAGGATCACTTTTCCTATGAACCACCACTACAATTCGAATTCTTATGGTAAAATTCCACGGTTCTTTAGATGTTAATGAATACTATCAAATGTAGCAATTACTCTTGGAATAAAAACCTTGGATAGAAGGATTAAATTTATGATCATATAAATTTACAGTTTAATTAAAAAAAAAAAAAAACTCTCAAATTTATGCAATAATTGATCAAATTCAGACTGCAATATCCATGCGTGACACACCACAGTTATTATGGAAATTATTTAGTGACTTGGTGGAAATATTTGACATGGAGTTTATTGAAAATATTAAGGCCAATGATGTTAGTGTCAATTTTATTTTTGTAAACAAAAAATTTCAAAGCAATGTCTGCCCTTCAAAGCAAGCAGTGGGAATGAAGAAAAACTTGGCATGCCTGACCGACGTTGGGAAAAGTCCTCTCCTGTCTATAGTTGTGTGACTCGTCCCATCGTTGGCCTGCATAAGAACAAAATCAACGAAAATAGTTATAGCTTGGCATATGTCACTATCGGAGAGGAGCGATACAGAAAAAAAAAAAAAAAAAAAAAAAAAAAAACAAAAAAAAAAAAAAAAAAAAAAACAAAACAAAACTACTTGAAAAAAGGAGGGTGGTTCCGCATTTAACCTGGTTCATGGTTGGGAGGAGCGATACAGAAAAAAAAAAAAAAAAAAAAAAAAAAAAAAAAAAAAAAAAAAAAAAAAAAAAAAACTACTTGAAAAAGGAGGGGTGGTTCCGCATTTACCTGGTTCATGGTTGGGAGGAGCGATGGTGGAAGAATGGTTAAAGGAAATGAAAACATAGTGGTGTGCAGCATGAGGGAAAAGAACAACATTCATCTCATTTGTAGTATGCTCGACCTCCTGACAAATCTCAAGGGTAGTGTGTGATTGCATGTAGGGAGACGTGATTTCCCTAGTTGACAAGCTCCTCTCCTCACCTAGGTAAATGTTGCAAATGGCAAGGAGTAGTGGGGAGGGCGACAATGGTAGGTAGGTCAACCGGGGAAGGGCTATGGTGATTGTCGGATGAGAAGGGAAGGGTAGGTGGATGGCGGATGCTCACAAAGGGATAGGTGTAGGCTAGAGGGTAGGAATGTTTGATGAGCACCATTATTGTAGCAAGAATGTTGCAACTCCTAGAGCTACCAGCTTTACTTTATCAACTCGGGGTTCATACAAACTTGGAGGTGATAGTGCTGTATACACAAGTATAAGTGATGGTTCTGCCTTTTTTCATTCTGCAGCTAGCAAGATACTACTAGGGTTTTCAAGTGAGACTTCTATGGATTTAGAAGAAGCTTGATTACTGATGAAAGAAAGAGAAATCTACTTTAGGAGAAAGCTTGTCTACTGTAAATAAGGAAAATGACTGAAATCCTATGCTAAAAATACACCATTCTCTAATGAATTGCTGAGAAACTATGCTTTACAATAATTCCAAGATAACATGTATGAAATGCTAATGTCTAAAGCATGGAATTTCAAGACATCCAACATCACTACTATGCATGTAAAGGACTGAAATAAATATATTTTGTTCTTTTTATTATTTTTATAGAAAATCAAGTGTAAACCCTAATCTCTTTTCGTGATGTGGCAAGTGGCTTAGTGATGTTGGTGGATGGTTGGGAGTTTTAGGAAATTGTTGGAAGGATTAGGAGACCCTTGGGTGACCTGGTGTGGCTTCCCAGAGATTTTCCCTCAATTCGACCTCAAAACAAGCCACTACAGGAAAACCTACAAGATGTACTAGAAACCTACAAGATTCCTTGTATTTATATAGGATACAACCGATAGAAAAACGATGGCTGATGGATGTGATGGAAGGCTTAGGGAAGGTCGTGGATGGGTGGAATGGAGTGAGAAAATGCCTAGGATCACTCAAAACTGAAAGCCAAGGTTAGGAGATGGTTGGATTCGCTCAACATGCTTAGAGGAATTTTTATGTAAAATGATGAGATTGGTGAAGGTCTTGGTGAAAGCAAGGAATGACTATAGATGGATGAAGTTGGAAGGTGGCGTCTGTTGTGAGATCTCTTTATATTTCTAAAGAGGGCCCCCTTAAGGGTAGGCCAAAAGGCCAGCTGAAGGCTTAAGAAGCCCTAATGGGCTCATGGATCAAGGGCCGAAGGATCAAGGATCAAGGATCAAGGCAAGGTCGAAGGTTAAAGGCCAAAGGTCGATGGCCGAAGGTTGAGGATCAAGGTCGATGGCCAAAGGTCGAAGGGTCGAAGGGTCATGTGCAATTTGGGTAATGTGACCTTTGGGTCATGTTCAAGTGTTGTCAAGTGCAATTAGGGTCATGTGCAATGAAAAGTACATACCCACTTCTCATTGTCGCTTCCAAAGGAAGAAAGGGGGCCCCCCTAAGGGTAGGCCAAAAGGCTGGCTGAAGGCTCAAGAAGGCCCAATGGGCTCATGGATCAAGGGCTAAAGGATCAAGGATCAAGGATCAAGGCAAGGTCGAAGGTCGAAGGCCAAAGGTCGATGGCCGAAGGTCAAGGATCAAGGTCCATGGCCGAATGTCGAAGGGTCAAAGGGTCGATGGGCCGAAGGGTCATGTGCAATTTGGGTAGTGTGACCTTTGGGTCATGTTCAAGTGTTGTCAAGTGAAATTAGAGTAATTTGCAATGAAAAGTACATACACACTTCTTGTCATCACTTCTAAAGGAAGAAAGGGGGGCCCCCTAAGGGCAGGCCAAAAATCCGGCTGAAGGCTCAAGAAGGCCCAATGGGCTCTTGGATCAAGGGCAGAAGGATCAAGGATCAAGGATCAAGGCAAGGTTGAGGATCGAAGGCCAAAGGTTAAAGGCCAAAGGTCAAGGATCAAGTTCGAGGGTCGAAGGTCGAAGGGTCGAAGGGTCGATGGGCCAAAGGGTCATGTGCAATTTGGGTAATGTGACCTTTGCGTCATGTTCAAGTGTTGTCAAGTGCAATTAGGGTCATGTGCAATGAAAAGTACATACCCACTTCTCGTCGTCGCTTCCAAAGGAAGAAAGGGGGCCCCAATAAGGGCAGGCCAAAGGGCCGGCTGAAGGATCAAGAAGGCCTAATGGGCTCATGGATCAAGGGCTGAAGGATCAAGGATCAAGGATCAAGGCAAGGTCGAAGGCCAAAGGTCGATGGCCGAAGGTCAAGGATCAAGGTTGATGGCCGAAGGTCAAAGGGTCGAAGGGTTGATGGGCCAAAGGGTCATGTGCAATTTGGGTAATGTGACCTTTGGGTCATGTTCAAGTGTTGTCAATTGCAATTAGGTTCATGTGCAATTACATACCCACTTCTCGTCATCGCTTCCAAAGGAAGAAAGGGGGTCCCACTAAGGGTAGGCCAAAAGGCCGGCTGAAGGCTCAAGAAGGCCCAATGGGCTCATGGATCAAGGGCTGAAGGATCAAGGATCAAGGATCAAGGCAAGGTCAAAGGCCAAAGGTCGATGGTCGAAGGTTAAGGATCAAGGTCGAAGGGTTGAAGTGTCGATGGGCCGAAGGGTCATGTGCAATTTGGGTAATGTGACCTTTGGGTCATGTTCAAGTGTTGTCAAGTGAAATTAGGGTCATGTGCAATTCATTGTACATCACCCTAATTGCACTTGACAACACTTGAACATGACCCAAAGGTCACATTACCCAAATTGCACATGACCCTTCTGCCCATCGACCCATCGACCCTTCGACCTTCAGCCATCGACCTTGATCCTTAACCTTTGGCCATCGACCTTTGGCCTTCAACCTTCGACCTTGCCTTGATCCTTGATCCTTGATCCTTCAGCCCAAAAAAGTACATACCCACTTCTTGTTGTCGCTTCCAAAGGAAGAAAGGGGCCCCCCCCTAAGGGCAGGCCAAAAGGCCGGCTGAAGGCTCAAGAAAGCCTAATGGGCTCATGGATCAAGGGTCGAAGGATCAAGGCAAGGTCAAAGGTCGAAGACCAAAGGCTGATGGGCGAAGGTCAAGGATCAAGGTCGATGGCCGAAGGTCGAAGGGTCGAAGGGTCGATGGGCCAAAGGGTCATGTGCAATTTGGGTAATGTGACCTTTGGGTCATGTTCAAGTGTTGTCAAGTGCAATTAGGATCATGTGCAATTCATTGCACATGACCCTAATTGCACTTGACAACATTTGAACATGACCCAAGGGTCACATTACCCAAATTGCACATGACCCTTCGGCCCATCGACCCTTCGACCCTTTGACCTTCGGCCATTGACCTTGATCCTTGACCTTCGGCCATCGACCTTTGGCCTTCAACCTTCAACCATTGACCTTTGGCCTTCGACCTTCGACCTTGCCTTGATCCTTGATCCTTGATCCTTTAGCCCTTGATCCATGAGTCCATTGGGCCTTCTTGAGCCTTTGGCCAGCTTTTCGGCCTGCCCTTAGGGGGGGGCCCTTTCTTCCTTTGGAAGCGACGACGAGAAGTGGGTATGTACTTTTGTTGCTTCTTGATGATCTGAGCACTAGAAGTTGAAGGCTAATGAGTTTCCTTTGAAACTGATGGAAGTGCATTTTCTTTAATTACAATGTCTGTATCAATGATCTCAATTGTATCAATTACTTCTTTCTCATTTATTGGATTCAACATTGTTCTTTTTCTATATATCATTTCAAATTTGTTATCTATTATATCTTTATTTGGGCAAGAACCTTCTTCTCTACTCCTTTTTTCATTTCTATCCTGTAGGGATGGAGTATGTAGAATGGAACTAGTATATATCTTCTTCTCCATATCCAGTAAGGTGTTTTCCAACCACTTAGACTGGTTGGCATATCTTTCAATCTCTAGCTTGGACTCATGCATAAAAGGGCTCAATTTAAAATTGAGTCTCAGTTTGTTTATGGCACCCAAAGGATCATACTGCCATTTGAAACTATCACTAAACTTCATTTCTTGTAAACATCTTTTCGCTTCCTCTCCAACATCCCTATTATTGCAGATAAAAGGACCAACCTAGTTCTTGATTTTAAACTGTGTTTTCTTCA
This sequence comes from Pinus taeda, assembly GCA_000404065.3. Classification (NCBI taxonomy): domain Eukaryota; kingdom Viridiplantae; phylum Streptophyta; class Pinopsida; order Pinales; family Pinaceae; genus Pinus; species Pinus taeda. The sequence continues at coordinate 54,426 of APFE031053481.1, forward strand.
TGGCTAATAGAAAATTAACATCGTCTGAATTTATGATCAACCTGATATATTCTAGTAAAAATATCCTCATGGGGATATATTTGGGCATCTTATATGGAGTGAGTTGACATCCATACACCCTAATTTCAGTGTAGTTCTGGTATAAATACTAGTCTCGTATTCTACTGTGTTTTGACAACTATAAAACTTTCTTTATTCCATCATTGACCATGGGTTGATTTCTACTACTTAGCATGTTAACAACTGTGTGAAAAAATGAATCAATGAAATCCTTGTAGTTGAAATCAGTGGAATATTTTCGGTCTAAGGGTGTCCAAAAGATACCAGATCTAGGATTGTCCTTACTGTCCAGTTTTTGGATATTAACTGTAAAACTTTCTGATTGGAAATATAAAAACGTATGGAACAATACTGAAGAGTATTCAAATACTCTTTCATCTGGAAATATAATCAATTGATCATGGATTATGTCTACTAAGAATTAGGCAAAATTGAAAATTGTAGCTGGAGTGTTTCCAGTGAAAAAAAAATAGAACGAAAACCAATTATAGGTTCATCTACATGTTCAACAATAGTATATCCTAGAATACAAGGTGGCATGGTTACAATATGTCTTATTCTCTTGGAGAAAATGGTGGTAGAATATGCAGGGTTGTCTGTAGGAACTTGAGCTTTTTCTAGGAGGAAAGTCTGAAAAAATTGGGATCTCTTGGGAAGGTCCCTCTTTAAGTATAGATCAATTAGGTTTTCAATAGAAAATGGGGCTTCATAAGGCTTTGTCAGGATTTGCAACATTTCATTTATTGATCCTGCAGTGATTGTGAACAAAATTTGCTGGTTAGGAGAGACTATAGCTCTTTGACTTGGGAAATAACAAATTTGGCATAGGTGGATGATTTCAGGGAATTGGTATACCCATGGGAAGAAGTATTTAGGTAAATTCATAGCTGAATATCATCATACCGGTTGAGGAATTTATCTTTTCTCCAGCAGTGGAGTTTTAACAGATTGTTAGGGGAAGATGTGTCTTTGATATGTAAATGCCTATCAGCCAATGGGAGGTGGTCAATATCTAGGTGAGGAGTTTGCAAGGGTTTTGCATCCAAAATGCTCTAGGAAGCCATAGATTTTTTTATTTTATTCAATTTATCACTATCGGGCTCAAGAAGTAGGCTTAGGACCTTTGGAATAGTGTGAAAAGCTAAATACAGTCTGCAAAAGGGGTTTTGGATGCAACAATGGATTTCTTTAGGTCGGCAAGGCTTTTAAATTGGTTCAATTGATTAACCTATTATAAATGTTGTGCAAAGCTTAAGTACAGGCCTTCAACACTTCACGAATACTTTGAAAATGAATCTTTGGTATGCAGAAGGGTTCTCTAGGGCTAGCAGAGGCTTTTTGAGGCTTCAATGGTCTTTATGCTACTTCAAATTAGAGTCAGTGGTGTCTTCAGGTAGTAAAAGTTTGAATTCTGGTTGTAAATGGCTTAAAATAGTTCAGCAGATACTCCAGCGCTTTAGAATAGCTCATCAAAGGATCTTTTCTGCGATCCTTAACAGAATAATAGTGAAAATATTGGAAAGGGCAGGTTCTTTCATTTTTAACCATCAGTGGTTAATCTTTGGGCACTGGGTTAGATTTAAATAGCAGGGTGTTTCATCTAACACGAGGAGGGAGTAAGGTGGTTTATTGCACGCCTAAAAGTGATATGGTGGTATTATTTTGGAGGATGTGATATAATGTGGGGCTGTCACGTAGAAAAAAGGTGGGCTGGGAAGACATGTTATCTCACATACTTTTGTGATGTTAAAAATCATATGTCAGAGCATGTGATATGGAATGTGGGCCGTTGGAACTGGAGGTGGCTGATCGGAGGGAAATCAGGTGGCGAAGTTGTGAGGGATGAATCAGGGTGTGGGGTCGGGTTAATTAAAATGTAGTGTAGTGAATTAAAAAGTAAATATGGGAATTAATATATGCGATGAGGGTTAATGAAATGTGGGACCCGGGAAGATATTATAGAGTGTTTAATAAAATAAACTATAGTTTATCAAATGAAAATGGGGGTTAATGAAATGGTATGCGGGAAAAAAATATACTACATATATGAGTTAAAAGGGTATCAGGGAGGGTTTTTCAATGGGGCCCGATACATTTTAATTATTTAAACTTAGCATAAGGGGGTTTTAGTGGGTTAAAGAAAAAAGGAAATTGATAAGGGGAGAATGATTTTTGAAAGGAAATTTCTAGGGGAAGGTGTAAAATAAAGCGAAAAGGGGTTATTTTACAAGGGAAAATGAGATTAAATAAGGGAAAAGGTAAAATGAAGGGGAAGGGATATTTTTAAAAGGGGTAAATGTGTTTGAAAGGAAGTTAGTAATATGAAATAAACCAATTTATGATTTCCATGCCTTGTGAAAATTGCTTCTGTGTATCCATCATTTACCCTAACATTTTTTTTCTTCATTTACTAGGTGCATTTGAGCTTGCTAACTCTTTATTTCTTTTTCTTTTGTAAGAAAGCTATCTAATTCTAACATTATGACTTTCCAATGGCTCATATTAAACTATTGAGCTCATTATTATTCTCTACCTAACCACTAATCTCCGAAGATTAAACAGTTTGGCTAGATCTTTATTCTCTATCTATCAACATGAAATTTAAAGCATGAATGAATGAAGATTAAACTATTTGACCATCATGGATTGTGGCATTTTTGACAAGATGCACACAATTTTATTTTGCAAAGAAAAGTAAAAAGTAGTGGTATTTGAATTTGCATCACTTTTAGAATCTATTTTTTATCTCTTTTTGGTGGGGTGTATACTTTATACTCTTTTTTATCTTTTTCTTTTATTAGTACTTTGATTTTTCTTTTAGGACTTCAGCCTCTTTACATTTTTTATCTTTAATATGGGAAAACATTCTGCAGAAAGAAAAAATATGTACAATATTACAAGACTAATCATAGTCAATTCAAAATTATGAATCCTATTATTCATAGTTAATTCAGTGTGTTAAAAAGAAGTATCAGAGGAAACTACAAATCTACTTTGGAGCTTAGGATCTAGCCTTCCTAAAGTCAGAGAGGGCTCTCTCTATATGATTTAACTTTGTTTATTTTAATGGATTTTAGGCTACTTATTTATGCTTAATTGGGTTGATTTTGATTGTGTCAGTGGAATTAGTGACTTGTAGGAATAGGTGCTTTTCCATTTTATATTGGGCTATGGAGTCAATAAGGCTTCAAAAATAGAACAACAACAAATTATAGAGAAAATGTTATAGGGCAAGGTAGGTGAGCAATAGTAGATCTCAAGGCGGGATGGTGAGATGACTTTTCAATCGGGATTAAGGAGCAATTAAGAATTCCTTAAACTAGACAATGAAGAATGATGAAGAGAATCAATGGGGATCAGAGGGAAATTAAGAGTTCTCTAAACGAGATATCAGAAGAAAACATAGAAATGTATAACAGTAAAAGGAGTGTAATATTTAAGAAAATTCTACAGTAACATTCCTGTTATAACATTTAGAATTAGAACACATATGAATTTATGGAATACTTAGAAAAGAACATGAACAAATGAAATTTGTACTTCACTGAGATAGCTCAACACATCAATCTTGTAAAGAAGTTTCTTTATAACTTGTCATGTCTTTCAACTGGAATTTTGGTACAATAACCCTTAGGTAATAGATCAGTCAACTACAACCAATTTCAGAAATCCACACTCAATACTTCGAATTGTGAACTATTTATCCAAAAACCATGACAAAATATCCTAAAACTGATTTAGGAATTATTCAAGGAAAATGAAATATATTCATGCAAGAAGATAGAGACATCTATCTAACTAATGCAAGATGTCCCTATTTATTTGTCTTTGTTGTTTTCTTTCACTGATATTTTTCTACTTTATCTCTTTTGTTGTTTTGCATTATGTTGGTTGTCCTTTTACTTTGCCTTGTCATATCATACTCTTTATACTATGTTACTGCTTTACCTTTGATCTTTGATTGCTCTGTTTCTATTTTAACCTGTTTTACTTTTACTTTTCAAAGTAACTCATTGAGTTTCTCCCGAGCCTCTTCATCTGGTAATTTTATTTTTACCATTCTTCTGTAGATTTCATCAGTTTCCGTGTACTTTGCAAAAGTAGGCTTGTTTATGAAGAGATGTTTTACCTCATGAGGGAGGTAAAAGATGTTGACAAAATTCTAATAAAGCACTTTTCTTGTAGGAATTCCTTTCATGGAGGAATTTTTGGACTATTGTTTGGCCACTTCTCTGATTTTCTTGTCATAATATTCATGTTTCATCAACCTATCATTAATCACCATTGGATTAGGTAGACATTTCTACCTCAAAACATCAAATTCGACCATGAACCTATCTATTGCTTGCTCCATTGTTTGGCATTTGTCCTCAAGTCATATCATCATATTCCTTTTGGTGATTACTTTCTTTACTTCTAGTATGGTTTATGTTCTATCAATTATTCCAAGCTCTTGTAATTCATACTTGCTTTTTGAATTAAGGAACTAGATTATTCTTGAGGCTTCTTGTGGCTTATTTCCAACTTCGGCTCTTACCCTTTGAATTGCCTCACTAGCTTCTTTGACCAAATAATTATGCTCAAATATCACCTGTATGGAAGGCCAAATATCATTAACAGAGTTAATGATATTGGCCCAAAAATGTTTCTTTGCTTGGGATAAAGGCTCTTTGAGTGTTAATTCTTTCTCTAACTTATGTAACCTTTCATTCAATCTATTTGACTTTTGTGTTACATTATTATGCATGACTTGAAATAGCTTCTTTTCATCCTACTTTCTTATGAAACTCAATTTGATCTATAGGATAAAAATTCTTGGCAAAAAATTCAAATTCTATTTTTTTGTAATCTGTTGATGACTTAGGATGGTGTATTGTGGGCTGCAAAAAGGTCATCTGCATCTTTCCTGTCCTATAACCAACTACAGAAAGTAATCTGTTATGGCTTCCAAGAGTCTGCTTCAAGTACTGTGAATATATGTCAGCTTTTATTTCTTCATTTTTGGCCTTAATATCTTTGTATCTCTCTTTGATGTCTATTTCTCTATCCATTGGTTTAATTGAAGAAGAGACTTCAACACCATGCTGCTTCTTGATGATCTGAGCACTAGAAGTTGAAGGTTGATGAGTTTCCTTTGAAACTGATGGAAGTACATTTTCTTTAATTATAGTGTGTGTATCAATGATCTCAATTGTATCAATTACTTCTTCTTTCTCATTTACTGGATTCAACTTTGTTCTTTTTCTATACATCATTTCAAATTTGTTATCTATTGTATCTTTGTTTGAGCAAGAACCTTCTTCTCTAGTCCTTTTTTCATTTCTATCCCATAGGGCTAGTGTATGTAGAATGAAACTAGTATCCATCTACTTCTCCATATCTAGTAAGGTGATTTCCAACCACTCTGACTGGTTGGAATATCTTTCAATATTTAGCTTGGACTCACACATAAAAGGGATCAAATTAAACTTCAGCCTCAGTTTCTTTATGACACCCACAGGATCATACTGCAATTTGAAACTATCACTGAGCTTCATTTCTTGTAAACATATTTCGGCTTCCTCTCCAACATCCCTATTATTGCAGATAAAAGGACCAAGTTGGTTCTTCATTTTAAACCATGTTTTATTCTTGGCTGATAGAAAATTAACATCATCTGAATTTATGATCTGCTTGATATATTCTAGTGCAAATATCCTCATGGGGAGATATTTGGGCAAGTTATATGGAGTGAGTTGACATCCATACACCCTAATTTTAGTGTAGTTCTGGTATAAATACCAATCTTCTATTCTAATGTGTTTTGAGAACTGTCAAACTTTCTTTATTTCATCACTCACCCTGGGTTGATTGCTACTACTTAGCATGTTAAAAACTGGGTGAACAAATGGATCAATGAAATCCTTGTAGCTAAAATGAGTGGAATATCTTCGGATTGATGTTGTCCAAAAGATACCAGATCTAGAATTTCCCTTAGTGTCCAGTTTTTGGTTGTTAACTGTAAAATTTTTTGATTGGAAATATAGAAACATATAGAACGATACTGAAGAGTATTTGAATACTTTTTCATTTGGAAATCTAATCAATTGATCATGGATTATGTCTGCTAAGAATTGGGCAAAATTTAAAATTGTAGTTGGATGGTTTCCAGGGAAAAAATAGAAAGGAAACCAAGTATAGGTTCATCTACATGTTCAACAGTAGTATATCGTAGAATGCAAGGTAGCATGGTTACAATCTGTCTGGTTCTCTCAGAGAAAGTGGTGGCAGAATATGGAAGGTTGTCTATAGGAAATTGAGCTTTTTCTAGGAGGAAAGTATGAAAAAATTAGGATCTCTTGGGAAGGTTCAGCTTTAAGTACATATCAATTAGGTTTTCAATAGAAAATGGGGCTTCATAAGGCTTTGGCTGGATCTGCAACATTTCATGTATTGATCCTGCAGTGATTATGAACAAAATTTGCTCGTTAGGAAAGACTATGGATCTTTGACTTGGGAAATAGAAGAGTTGGCATAGGTGGATGATTTTAGGGAATCGGTATACCCGTGGGAAGAAGTATTTGGGTAAATTCATAGCTGAATATCATCATTCTGGTTGAGGAATTGATCTTTTCTCCAATAGTGGAGTTTTAATAGATTGTTAGGGGAGGTTGTGTCTTTGATATGGAAATATCTATAGGCCAATGAGAGGTGGACAATATCTAGGTGAGGAGTTTGTAGGCATTTTGCATTCAGAATGCTTTGGGAAGCCATAGATTTGTTTATTTTATTCAATTTATCACTATCTAGCTTAAGAAGTAGGCTTAGGACCTCTGGAATAGTGTGAAAAGATGAATACAGTCCACAAAAAGGGTTTTGGATACAACAGTGGATTTCTTTAGGTTAGCAAGGATTTTAAATTGGTTCAATTGATTAACCTATTAGAAATGTTGTGCAAAGCTTAAGTACAGGCCCTCAACACTTCAAGAATACTTGGAAAATGAATCTTTGTTATGCAGAAGGGTTCTCTGGGGGTAGCAAATGGTTTCTGAGGCTTCAATGGTATTTATACTTCTTCAAATCAGAGTCGGCAGTGTCTTCTGGTAGTAAAAGTTTGAATTCTGGTTGTAAATGGTTTAAAATAGTTCATCAGATGTTTTGGCGCTTTAGAATAGGTCGACAGAGGTTCTTTTCTGCAATCCTTAACAGAATAAGAGTGAAAATATTGGAAAGGGCAAGTTTTTTCAGTTTTAACCATCAGTGGTTAATCTTTGGGCATGTGGTTAAGTTGAAATAGAAGGGCATTTCATCTGTTGTGAGGAAGCGATAAGGTAGTTTATCACACGCCTAAAAGTGGTATGGTGGCATTATTTTGGAGGATGTGATATAGCATGGGGCTACCACATAAAAAAAGGCAAGCGGGGAAAACATCTTATCTCGCATACTTTTGTGATGTTAAAAGTTGGATGCCAGAGCATGTGATATGGAATGCCGGCCGTTGGATCTAGAGGTGGGTGATCGAAGGAAAATCAAGTGGTAGAGTTGTGGGGGATGAGTCGGGGTGTGGGGTCGAGTTAATTAAAATGTAATGTAGTTAATTAAAAAGTAAATATGCAAATTAATATATTTGATGAGGGTTAATGAAATGTGGGACCCAGGAAGATATTATAGAGTGTTTAATAAAATAAACTATAGTTTATCAAATGAAAATGGGGATTAATGAAATGGTATGTGGGGAAAAATTATACTAGGGATATGAGTTAAAAGGGTATTGGGGGGGGTTTCAATGGGGCCCGATATATTTTAATTATTTAAAGTTAGGATAAGGGGATTTTAGTGGGTTAAAAAAAAAAAAGGAAATTTATAAGGGGAGAATGATTTTTGAAAGGAAATATCTAGGGGATGGTGTCAAATAAAGGAAAAAAGAGTTATTTTATAAGGGAAAATGAGATGAAATAAGGGGAAACATAAAATGAAGGGGAAGGGATATTTTTACAAGGGCTAAATGAGTTTTGGAAGGAAGTTAGTAATATGAAATAAACCAATTGATCCTTTCCATGCCTTGTGAAAACTGCTCCTACATACCCATCATTTACCCTAACTTTTTTTCTTCATTTATTGGGTGCATTTGAGCTTGTTGACCCTTTATTTCTTTTTCTTTTGTAAGAAAAATATCTAATTCTAACATTATGACATTCCAATGGCTCAGGTTAAGTTGTTGAGCTCATTATTATTCTCTACCTAACTACTGATCTTCCAAGATTAAACTGTTTGGCTAGATCTTTATTCTCTATCTATCCGCATGAACTTTAAAGCCTCAATGAATGAAGATTAAACTATTTGACCATCATGGATTGTGGCATTTTTGACAAGCTACATCTTATTTTACAAAGTAAAGTAAAATGCAGTGGCATTTGAATTTGCATCACTTTAAGAATCTATTTTGTATCTCTTTTTGGTGGGGTTTATACTTTATACTCTTTTTTATCTTTTTCTCTTATTGGTCGATTTTTCTTTTAGGACTTCACCCTCTTTACTTTTTTTTATCATTAATATGGGAAAACATTTTGTAGAAAGAAAAATTATGTACAATATTACAAGACTAATCATAATCAATTCAAAATTATGAATCCTATTATTCATATTCAATTCAATGTGTTAAAAAGAAGTATCAGAGGAAACTACAAACCTACTTTGGAGCTTAGGATCTAGCCTTCCTAAACTCAGAGACAACTCTCTCTATATGATTTATTTTTGTTTATTTTATTGGATTTTAGGCTAGTTATTTATGCTTAATTGGGTTGATTTTTATTGTGTTGGTGGAATTAGTGACTTGTAGGAATAGGTGCTTTTCCATTTTCTATTGGGCTATGAAGTCAATAAGTCTTTGAAAATAGAACAACAACAAATTGTAGAGAAAATATTATAGGGCAAGATAGGTGAGCAATAGAAGATTTCAAGGCTGGATGTTGAGATGACTTTTCAATCAAGATGAAGGAGCAGTTAAGAGTTCTTTAAACCAGATAATGAAGAAGGATGAAGAGAATCTATCGGGATCAGAGGGAAATTAAGAGTTCTCTAATCCAGATATTAGAAGAAAACATAGAAATGTATAATAGTAAAAGGAGAGTGTAATATTTAAGAAAATTCTACAATAACATCCCTGTTATAACATTTTGAATTAGCACACATATGAATTTATGGAATACTTAGAAAAGAACATGAACAAATGAAATTTGTACTTCACTGGGATAGCTCAACATGTGAATCCTGTAAAGAATTTTCTTTATAACTTGTCATGTCTTTCAACTGGAATTTTGGTATAATAACCCTTAGGTAATAGATCAGTCAGCTACAACAATATTTAGAAATCCACCCTCAATACTTCGAATTGTGAAGTATTTATACAAAAACTATTACAGAATATCCTAAAATTGATTTTGGAATTATTCAAGGAAAATGAAATATTTTCATGCGAGAAGATAGAGACATATATCTAACGAATGCAAGATGTCCCTGCTTATTTGGCTTTGTTGTTTTCTTTCATTGATATTTTGTTGCTTTATCTCTTTTTTTTTTTTTGCTTTATGTTGGTTGTCCCTTTACTCTTCCTTCTCATCTGATACTCTTTATACTCTGTTACTACTTTACCTTCAATCTTTGATTGCTATGTTTTTATTTTAACCTGTTTTACTTTTACTTTTCAAAGTAACTCAATGAGTTTCTCCCAAGTCTCTTCATCTCGTAATTTGATTTTTACCATTCTTCTATAGATTTCATCAGTTTCTGTGTACTTTGAAAAGTAGGATTGTTTATAAAGAGAGTTTTACCTCATGTTGGAGGTAAAAGAGGTTCTCAAAAGTCTGATAAAGCACTTTTCCTTTAGGAATTCCTTTCATGGAGGAATTGTTGGACTGTTGTTTGGCCACTTCTCTAATTTTATTGTCATAATCTTCATGTTTCACCAACCCTTCATTAATAACCAATGGATTAGGCAAACCTTTCTACCTCAAAACATCAAATTTGATCATGAACCTAGCTATTGCTAGCTCCATCGTTTGGCATTTCGCCTTAAGCGATATCATTAGATTCTTTTTGGTGATTGCTTTCTTTGCTTGTAGTATGCTTTCTATTCTGTCAGTTATTCCACGCTCTTGCAATTCATACTTGTCTTTTGAATTCAGGGAGTGGATTATTCTTGAGGCTTCTTTTGGCTTATTTCCAGGTTCAACTCTTACCCTTTAAATTGTCTCACCAGCTTCTTTGACAAATCATTATGCTCAAATATCACTTGTATAGAAGGCCAAATATCATTAATTGAGTTAATGATATTGGCCCACAAATGTTGCTTTGCTTCGGCTAAAGGCTCTTTGAGTGTTAATTATTTCTCTAACTTATGTAACCTTTCATTCAATCTATTTGACTTCCGTGTTTCATTCTTATGCATGGTTTGAACTCGCTTCTTTTCATCCTCTAGACCTTTTATTTGTTCTTTAAGTCTATTTATTTCATTTGTTCCGATGGACATATCCTGCATGTCTTTGGTCAATTTACTTGCTCCATCACTAGGATGAGCTGTTGTTGGTGTTGAATCTGTTGCTGATGTAGTGGCTGATGTAGATGGAACTATTGTAATAACTGTAGGAATGGCAGTGACAATAACTACTTCCATGCTGACCTTCTTTTCCTGCACCAATTTTTCCATCTCATTCTCTATTTCTTTCAGTTGAGCTATCAACTGAAGGATGAGATTCATCATTTCATTATTTTGGGCTTCATTCTCCAAGACTTCTTTTTCTTGTGGATGTTCAGTAGGAGCTAATTTCAACTACTTCTTCAATGCAACAATGTCTTCATTCGTATTTTTTATGAGTTTTTTTTTTGCCTCGATGTCATTTGGATTATAGCCAATTTCAATAACCAAGTCTTCCAGTGATTTAATTCTATTATCCTTTGCTTGTAAGGATGCCTTCTCTAGTTTTAATTGTGCTTTGGTATTCTCTAGAGAATTTTGTAGTTTTTGTACACTCATAGTTTTGTTGGTCATAGTTGAGTATAGCATTTCTCCTACTTGCTTATGAAACCCAATTTGATCTATAGGATGAAAATTCTTCAAAAAAACTTCAAATTCTATTTTTTTGTAATCTGCTGGTGATTTAGGATGTTATATTGTGGGCTACAAAAAGGTCATCTGCATTTTTCCTGTCCTATAATCAAATGCAGAAAGTAATCTCTTATGGCTTCCACGAGTCTGATTCAAGTACATTGAATATATTTCAACTTTTATTTCTTCATTTTTGGCCTTAATATTTTTGTATCTCACTTTAGTGTCTATTTCTCTGTCCATTGGTTTACTTGAGGAAGAGAATTAAACACTATGCTACTTCTTGATTATACAAGCACTAGAGGTTGAAGGATGATGAGTTTCCTTTGAAACTGATGGAAGTGCATTTTCTTTAATTATAGTTTCTGTATCAATGATCTCAATTGTATCAATTACTTCTTCTTGCTCATTTATTGGATTCAAGTTTTTTCTTTTTCTATACATCATTTCAAATTTGTTATCTGTTGTATCTTTGTTTAAGAAAGAACCTTCTTCTCTAGTCCTTTTTGCATTTCTGTGCCGTAGGGCTAGTGTATGTAGAATGGAACTAGTATCTATCTGCTTCTCCATATCCAGTAAGGTGTTTTCCAGCCACTCTGACTGGTTGGCTATCTTTCAATCTTTGGTTTGGACTCATGCATAAAAGGGCTCAATTTAAAATTGAGTCTCAATTTGTTTATGACACCAAAGGATCATACTGCCATTTGAAAGTATCAATGAACTTCATTTCTTGTAAACAAATTTCTTCTTCCTCTCCAACATCCCTATTATTGTAGATAAAAGAACCAAGCTGGTTCTTGATTTTAAACCATGTTTCCTTCTTGGCTAATAGAAAATTAACATCATTTGAATTTATGATCTGCCTGATATATTTTAGTGAAAATTTCCTCATGGGATGATATTTGGGCAGCTTATATGGAGTGAATTGACATTCATACACCCTAATTTCAGTGTAGTTCTGTTATAAATATCGGTCTCCTATTATACTGTGTTTTGAAAATTGTAAAACTTTATTTATTTCATCACTCACCCTGGGTTGATTGCTACTTCTTAGCATGTTAACAACTAGAAGAACAAATGAATCAATGAAATCCTTTTAGCTTAAATCAGTGGAATATTTTCAGATTAAGGGTGTCCAAAAGATAACAGATTTAGGATTTCGCTTAGTGTCCAATTTTTGGATGTTAAATGTAAACATTTATGATTGCAAATATAGAAACATATGGAAGAATATTGAAGAGTATTTGAATTCTCTTTCATCTAGCAATCTGATCAATTGATCATGGATTCTATCTACTAAGAATTAGACAAAATTGAAAACTGTAACTGGGGGGTTTCCTAGGCAAAAAGTAGAAAGGAAACCAAATATAGGTTCATCTACATGATGATTAGTAGTATATCCTAGAATAAAGGACAACATGGTAACAATCTGTTTGGTTCTCTCAAAGAAAATGGTGGCAGAATATGGAGGGATGTTTGTAGGAACTTGAGCTTTTTCTAGGAGGAAAGTCTGAAAATTTTGGAATCTCCTGGGAAGGTCCAGCTTTAAGTACAGATCAATTACGTTTTCAATAGAAAATGGGGCTTCATTAGGCTTTGGATGGATCTATAAAATTTCTTTTATTGATCCTATAGTGATTCTGAACAAAATTTGTTGGTTAGGAGAGACTATGGCTCTTTGACTTGGGAAATAACATATTTGGCACAGGTGGATTATTTCAGGGAATTGGTATACCTGTGGGAACAAGTATTTGGGTAAATTTGACTCCAATAGCTAAATATCATCATTCTGGTTGAGGAATTTATCTTTTCTCCAGTAGTTTAGTTTTAACAGATTGTTAGGGGAGGTTGTCTTTGATTTGGAAATCTCTATCGACCAATGGGAGGTGGTTAAAATCTAGGTGAGGAGTTTGTAGGGATTTTACATTCAGAATGCTCTGGGAAGCCATAGATTTTCTTACTTTATTCAGTTTATCACTATATGGCTCTAGAAGTAGGTTTAGGACCTCTATAATGGTGTGAAAAGATGAAAACAGCCTTTTGGATGCAACAGTGGATTTCTTGGGGTTGGCAAGGCTTTTAAATTGGATCAATTGATTAACCTATTAGAAATGTTGTGAAAATCTTAAGTACTAGCCTTCGACAAATTATGAATACCTGGAAAATGAAGCTTTGGTATGCAGAAGGGTTCTCTGGGGGCAACGGAGGATTTCTGAGGCTTCAATAGTCTTTATACTGCTTCAAATTGGATTCTGCAGTGTCATCTGGTAGTAAAAGTTTGAATTCTAGTTGTAAATGGATTAAAATAGTTCAGTGGAGATTCTAGCACTTTAGGATAGGTCAATAGATGTTATTTTCTACAATCCTTAATAGAATAATAGTGAAAAGATTGGAAAGGGTGACTTCTTTCGTTTTTAACCATCAATGGTTAATTTTTGGGCGCGGGGTTAAATTTAAATAGCAAGGCACCTTCATCTTATGCAAGGAGGCAATAAGGTAGTTTATCGCACGCCTAAAAGTGGTATGGTGGTATTATCTTGGAGGATGTGATATAACGTTGGGCTGCCATGTAGCAAAAAGTCAAGGGGGGAAACATCTTATCTCGCATACTTTTGTGATGTTAAAAGTCGGATGTTGGAGGATACTATATGGAATGTGGCCCATTGGATCTAGAGGTGGGTGATCTAAAGGCAATCGGGTGGCAGAGTTGTGAGGGATGGTCAAGGTGTGGGGTCGGGTTAATCAAAATGTAAAATAGTTAATTAAAAAGCAAATACGAGAATTAATATATGCGATGAGTGTTAATGAAATGTGGGATCCGGGAAGATATTACAGATGGTTTAATAAAATAGACTATAATTTATCTAATGAAAATGGGGGTCAATGAAATGGTATGTGGGGGAAAAATATACTTGGGATATGAGTTAAAAGGGTATGAGGGAGGATTTTTCAATGGGGCCCGATACATTTTAATTATTTAAACTTAGGATAAGGGGGTTTTAGTGGGTTAAAAAAAAGGGAAATTTGTAAGGGGATAACAATTTTTAAAAGGAAAAATCTAGTGGAGGTTGTAAAATAAAGTGAAAAAGGGTTATTTTACAAGGGAAAATGAGATGAAATAAGGGGAAAGGTAAAATGAAGGGGAAGGGATATCTTTACAAGGGGTAAATGAGTTTGAAAGGAAGTTAGTAATATGAAATAAACCAATTGATGCTTTCCATGCCTTGCGAAAACTACTTCTTCCTACCCATCGTTTACCCTAACATTTTTTCTTCATTTACTGGGTGCATTTGAGCTTGCTAACCCTTTATTTCTTTTTCTTTTGTAGGCAAACTATATAATTCTAACCTTATGACTTTCCAATGTCTCAGATTAAACTATTGATCTCATTATTATTCTCTACCTAACTCCTAATCTCCAAAGATTAAACAATGTGGCTAGAACTCCTAATCTCCTAATTTAAAGCCTGAATGAATGAAGATTAAACTATTTGACCATCATTGGTTGTTGCATTTTTTACCAGTTGCACACAATCTTATTTTGCAAAGTAAAGTGAAAGGTAGTGGCATTTGAATGTGCATCACTTTCATGATCTATTTTTTATGGGTTTATACTTTATACTCTATTTTATCTTTCTCTTTTATTAGTCCTTTGATTTTTCTTTTAGGACTTCACCCTCTTTAAATTTTTTATTTTTAATATGGGAAAATTATTTGCAATAAAAAAAGTATGTACAATATTACAACACTAATCACAGTCAATTCAAAATTATGAATCCTATTATTATAGGACCCTAACAGGAAGTATGGTATGTTGAGACTAGGGTGAGGAGGTGTTTCTGCTCCAAATCTCAATTCTTCAAGGAGAATAAAGTGATAACCATAAACCACGGTATACCTACCTTCACATGATATGTATTTTATAAGGTGGTATCTTACCTCATTCCAAGGGTATGGTAGGCTTGTTCTCCTTACTCCATTCTTGTCCTTAATGGGCTCCTCTCCCTCTAAAAATAATTTCTTCTTCACAGTCTAGCTATCTCCCTTGTCTTCCTTTATCCAAGGCACTCCTAGGGGAAGTGTGGTAATTCTGCTTATGAGTTCATGGGTGAGCTCTATGGAGAGGCCTCTCACCACAACAATGGCATGGGTTTTGGTTAGTGGAATGAGGGAGAGAGTAAAATCTTGGGCCACTTCATCATCATAACCCCTCAATTTCTCAAAATATCTCATCCAATTATGCCTCGTGAATATTTCTAACACAGGAGGGTGTTGGTGAATCCTCACAGTGTTAATGGGCTCCCTTATATTAAATCCCCCTATCATTTTGTCTAGTGAATTTTGAGGAGCAGAGATTGTTGATACGAATTTTAATGCAGGAGGAAATATGACTGAAATACTTGAGGAGACAATTCCCTTACACAACTATCAAATTCACTCAAACTGGGAGATTTTTGTATTTGATTCACTTGGGAAAATGGAAGGAAATGCAAAGCCTACCTCCTCATGGTGTTTGTTGTAGCCAACCCCTGTGCTTTCCCTTCTAAAACTGCTCTCAACTATCCCTGTAGACTGTCAGACTGTATCCTATAGGATTCTTGTGTAATCTTGTAGGAAATCTTGTGTTATTTGGTAGGAAGTCCTGCGCAAGAAAACAATGAATTTTTCTCTTCTATAGGTTAATTGGGTATGAGAACGATTTTTCTAGAGTGATCCTCTAGGAGATGAATGCATGTGTGCATGGGTATCAATGATTAGTTCCTTTTATGGTCGAATTGGTTGAGGTGGTGTGCTAGCAACCAATGTACGGTTTTTTTCTATTTTTGGACATTTGGTCCCCAATACCACCTCATCATTCCCCTCTCCTCGTAATAAACTCCCACTTTGGGCATCCGTAGTCTCAAATTCATCTGATCTCATTCTTGTTTTCTTTGACTTGACTGTTGCCACGTGTGTGGGGACTAACTATTTTTTCTGCTGACTAAACAAAGGTGGCCAAGTTAACTGGCCACCTTTTTCTTATAAACTAACTCTCTCACAACCTTCACATCTTTTGACTACATTATGCAAATGATAGAGTGCAACGAGATCTTACATGTGGTGATAATACCTTGCTACACGAGGTGCTTGTTGTGTGTTGGTTGAATGTTATTTTTCCTTCCTTTTTTATTGCTCTCTCATGATTCCCTTGATGTGTAGGTACTTGGTGTTGAAGATGATGGGGCTGCTACTACTCTGGAGCTTCTTTTGCCCTTGAATATTCATGCTGGAAGCTTGTTGCAAATCATGATTTTTATTCTGTTGGATAGGCTACGACAAGATTTCCTACAGGATGTGCTATAGCTACTTCTCCCTCATAATTTTTAATTGTTCTCACTACTGGGACTTTGAGGATGATGACATGGATAGAGTGGAGGTCTAGGAGTGTGAATAATGAGAAGCACACTCTGGTGCTGCTCCCTTTCGCTACCTATTTCATTTTCTTCTGTGTTTTCTCTTTGAAGACTCACCACAAGAAAAAAGGACATCAGCAAGGGGTGAAAAATTTCGCCATAAGCTCATTGGTGATGGTCAAAAGAGCATTCATCACCAAAAACTGAACGTCACCAAAGGTGGCGTCGCCAAAAGTATAGGTGTTGTAGCGACGTACAAAGTCCGTCACAATAATGATTTATAATGATGGATAGCGACCGTCACCATTTCATATGAGTAATGGTGATGGACCATAACCTCCATCACCAAAAACTAAACATCACCAAAAGTACAGGTGTTGTAGTGAAATCCAAAATTTCGTCACTAATAATGATTTATAATGACAGATAGTGATTTTCACCATTGCATAAGAGCAATAGTGATGGACCATAGCCCCAGTCACCAAAACTAAACGTCACCAAAAGTATAGGTGTTATGGTGACATTCAAGATCCATCACAAATATTGATTATAATGATGGACAATGACCATCACCATTTCATATGAACAACAATGATTTAATGTGATGGATCTTTAATGGCTGTCACTATTGATGCATATATATGGTGACATTCATTGACCTTCACCAAAAGTTGCATTTCCAGAAGTATAGGTGTTGTGGTGACATTGAAGGTCCATCAAGAATAATGACTATAATGATGGATAGCGACCATCACCATTTCATATCAACAACAATGATTTATAGTTACAGACATTTGAGGGTCATCATTATTAATGCGTATATATGATGGCATTCGTTGACCATCACCATCTCATATTTTTGGTGACAGTCTAAGAATTTCACCAAAGCTCATTGGTGATGGTCAAAAGAGCCTTCATCACCAAAAATTGATCGTCGCCATTCCATATGGATGTTAGGGCATGATGGAATCGAACCACCAACCTCCTGCTTCTAAAGCAGGTGCTCTTCCATTGAGCTAGCGCCCTTTAAAGAATTATACTTTTAAAAATTAGACCTTGAAACTCCATAAATTGTAAATTATACAACTTTCAATAAATTAATGTCTTGGCAATATTTTACTAAACAAGAAAAGCAACATCGAAGCTACAGGTCCCTACCTAATGGTTATTGAAGTTATGAAAAGTGGGTGGAGGGATAAATAGTTATGTATAAGAGAATCAATATGTTCAATTGAATTCTCAATTAGAAGTGAACCTTTGAAGACATTTATAACTTACAAATGACCTATAACTAGAAAATTCACAAAATATTGCAAAGGAATTGTCATAAGTGGATAACATATGGAAGAAAAGGAGGTAGGGACTTGGAACCCTTGTACATCTTGGCATGCTTTAGCACTTGACACATCTTAGCTTGTTTTACATGCCTTCATACTATCTCACACATGTTAGCATGCCCTAGAATTCCTTCACACACCTTGGCAATCATGACCTCACAACTCACATTACATTTTTCCATGATGTGGGAACCTTACATTCACTAGAACATCTTGGCACTCCCTCGTTGTCATGCCCTCTGTTATCCTCCACAATGTCCCATGTTAATGAGGAGATTGATGGAGGTAGCCACAACCCAAACTTTTAGTTTGGTAGCTAGACCTACCAAACCAAAGAGGGTTCTCTCTATGAAATCACAACCAAGAGATGATTTGGGTGTAAAGGATTTTAGGCTAGATAGCTAGGCTCATGTGTGTTTTTGGAAAATTTAGGGACTTGGAACTCTGTCCACCGGTGTCTTGTCTGGAAGTGACTTTTTCAAGGAGGCAGGGACTTGGAACTTTGTCTAGGATAAAGAACCTAACATGCATGATAGAAGCTCCCTAGAATAGAGTACCACCTACCTAGAAGAGTGTCCCTTACTCAAAATATAGAACCCTTCTCTACTATGCACTTTTATTAAAGATAAATTTCTGCATAAAATAGTACTAATAAAAACAACTAAATTAAGAAAAGTGAGCATCTAATTCAAACTATAAAAGTATACTAAATATGGCTATATATAAGTTTTGGAAGCACTAGACAAGCATGATTTCATTCAACAACCATAAGATGCCTAAAATCGATGCGCATCTTTCATCGTTGTTATACCTTCACAGCAAAAATGGAATCTATACCATGTACCCCAAGGTTGTATGCATCTGCTGAAGGTGTCGATTGGAAGGATCTATTGAGATGAAGTACTATTGAAGGAGAAACAACTTCAAAACAACAGATAATTTCGATTAAGAATTCAACACATTTGCACATAGACCAAGGCTACCACTGGGTACCCTTCTCTGTTGAATGGAAACTGGAATGTATTATAGCGCTGCTGAAGAAAAACCACCTTTAGTGCAACACGGATAAAAATCTAACAAATATTGTCATTGTGGCCTCAGTTGTGGATGATCTCATCAATATAGGTAACAACTTTGATAATTGAAAAACCAAAAGATGAGCTGCATAGATAATTTGAAATGACAAATTTGGGCATACTTTATTATTATTTTGGAATGTTAGTATAGAAAATGCAAGGTAGCATGTTGCGTCTTTATGTCATGGGCCAAGGATACGAAGAAATGCATAAAATATTAAATAGCATGGTATAAATTGATTGCAGGTTCTTTTGAAATGGGAATGGAATTATCCTTGTGTGGGTTCTAATCTAGTATGTATACCATTAAATAAGAAACTAATAGTTATGGGGTTGGAATTGTCTCACAATTCATTAAAAGTCCCAGATTTGTTCACTAGAAAGAAGCAGAGTCAGTCTTTAGGTTCATGGAAGGGAACACCCTATTCGCTGGAAGATAACTTGAAATTAGTTGGGCATCTCACTTCTCGTCTTCTTGTACTTGTGTGCTTTGAAAAGATAACTACATCAAAAGACTCAATAAAAGCTCTGGTAAAGTTTATAGATGTGAAGCACTTCTGAGAAAACCCATCGCTTAATGACAATTAAGCGAGGAATATGTCGAAGGATTCAATCTTGCACTCAGTCATAAAAAGGAAGTTGGGGTATCTAGCATCTTGCAACAAACTGACTCCAACCATAATGTGAAAGGAGATTAACTATGAAAACTCTTTCCCACTTTGTAGTATTGTTGCCTCTTGAATTCCAATAGGTATTTGGTCTCTTAGATCTACAAAAGTCATGCAAGGTAAACTCTGCATGATACAATCGTGACGTGCAAGCTTGACACACGCTCTAGTTTCCCTCTAAAAGAGTGTAAGTCAAAATATTATGACAAGCTTAACTGTAATTTGATCATACACTATTGAGGTATTGCATCAAATAAACAATATATTATCAATGCACTAATGAAGAAATCAAAATAAATGAACTTCTTATTGCTACAATAGCACCACTCTTGGGATTCTCAGATAAAGCACCTAACTTGCAAGAAAAAATCTTCCTGGAATAGAGTACCTCCTACCTAGAAGTGTGTCCCCTACTCAAAATATAGAATCCTTCTGTACTGTGCACTTTTCTTAAAGATAAATCTGTGCATAAAACATAACTAAGAAAAGCACCTAAATTAATAAAAGTGAGCATCTAAGTCAAACTATAAAAGCGTACTAAATATGGATCTATCTGATTTTGGGAAACACTAAACAAGCATGTTTTCATACAAAAACCACAAGATGCCTAAAATCGATGCACTTCTTTCATCGCTGCTACACCCTTATAGGAAAACTATAATCTACAACATGTATCCCAATGATTCATGCATCTACTGAAGGTGAAAACCGAAAGGATCTACTGATATGAAGTATTCTTGAAGGAGAAACACCTTGAAAACAACATATAGAGTCTAATGTGCATTCAACCCATCTACACACCAAGGTTGCTACTAGGTACACTTCTCCCCTAAATGGAAACTACAGTGTATTGTTGCTCTACTGAAGGAGAAACACATTTAGAGAAACACTGATAAAAATCTAACATATATTTTCATAGTGGTATCGGTTGTAGAAGATCTCATCAATATAGGTAACAACTTCGATAATTGAAAAATGAAAAGGTGAGCTACATAGACGATTTGAAATGATAAATTTGGGCATACTTTATTATTTTTTAGGAGTTTTAGTATAGAAAATGCAAGGTAACATGTTGCATCTTTATGTCATAGACCAAGGATGCGAATAAATACAAAAATATTAAATAGCATGGTACAAGTCGATTGCAGGTTCTTTTGAAACAATAATGGATTTCTCCTTGTGTAGATTCTAATCTAGTGGGTATAGATTTAAATAAGAAATTTATAGTTATGGGGTTGGAATTGTCTCATGCTTCATGGCAAGTCCCAAAGTTGTTCACTAGAAAGAAGTAAAGCGAGTAGTCAGGTTTATGAGTGGGAACACCCTATTCACACGGAGATAACTTCAAATTCATCAGGAATATTATTTCTCATCTTCTTATACATGTGTGCTTTGAAAATCTAACCACGTCCAAAGACTCAAGAACAACGATGGTAAAATTTATAGGTGTGAAGCACTTCTGAGAAAACCCATCACTTAATGACAATCGAGTGAGGAATATGTCAAAGGATTCAATCTTGCACCCAGTCATAAAAAGGAAGTTGGGGTATCCAACATCTTTGCATTAACAAGCCAACTCCAACCATAATGTGAAAGCCAGGTTAACTATGAAATCTCTTTCCCACTTTGTAGTATTGCTGCCTCTTGAATTCCAACGTGTGTCTTGTTGCCTATATCCACAAAACTTGTCCCAGGTAAACTCTGCATGATACAATTGTGACGTGCAACCTTGACACACACTCTAGTCTCCCTCTAAAATAGGGTAATTCAAAATATTATGACAAGCTTAACTGTAATTTGATCATACACTGTTGAGTTATTGTATGGGTTAAACAATATACTATCAATGCACTAATGAAGAAATAAAAATAAACAAATTTCGTGTTGCTATAATAGCACCACTCTTTGAATCCTCCAAGGAGCCACTAATTTATACACATTTGGAATCTTTACTTGGCCTACAGAAATATTAAGCAATGGTAGTGATCACTCTTTGCCCTCCCATGGAAGGTCTATACAGAGTCAACAATAAATTGATTTAAAGGTGAGGTATATGTCTGACAAATAGGAGTCTGACTCTGCAACTCTAATTTAGTAGAAAGGAAATATTCAACTATAAATGCTTGATCTCCTACAGTGTAAATTTCTAGATAAATGGCTAGCCTAAATCTATCCATTGTCCACATGTCCCAAAAAACCATGTATGTATGCACTCTGGTTGTGTGTGAGAAAGGGGAGATCACATAAATAATCCATTATCAAAGAAAAAGTTAAACCACAACATTTTATGTAATTTTTTTTTTAATTTTATTACATACCTTAGAAGGTTTGAAAGGACAAAACTGAAGGTTCCCTCTCCTTCCACTCTTCATTAAATATGCCCCTTTTCCAATGCAGATGTGGCTTGCAGAATCACAATCAGCAAACAAAATATGAAAAGTAAGTTTAATGAATTAAAGTAGCTTTGTTATACCTCAAGCAAATGGACCCTGAGAAATTGGATTCATTCTCTACAAAATATGATATAGCAATATCTAATCACATTTTTAACTAAAACAAAGTTAAACTAGATGCATGCTCTACAATAGACAATATAATGAGATCTAATGATATTTTTAACTCAAACAAAGCTAAGTTGAGTAAGCTCAAGCTCCAAAATGATGGCATCCAACTTTTGAGTGGCAGTTACTGTATATATCTAGCTAGAGGCTATAACATAAAGCTCTTTTTTACATGTGAAGATAAAAAAGATGAAAGGAATGTGAAATTTCGATGATCAACTATAAGTTCCTTTCAAGGTCTAGATCAAACCATAACATTGTTATCAAGATAATTAACTCACCCATGCTAGTATGCTTCTGCTAGTTTCATGATAAAACTCAAGATCAATAAACGCAAACAACATAAATTAACCAACAGTATGTGTGAGGTTAGTTACCTAAGTATTATATCATACTAAACTTAGGGCATATTTAGTGGAACCATTGCTGACTTGTTGAGGATTTTGAATGTTTTGAGGGTGGTATCCACTAATTTTAGTCATCCCAACTCAATTGCCTATAAAAAATGACTAGATATCTGTAAATTTTAATATATATTGAACCAAAAAACCAGGAAAGACAAAATACAAAATAAATAAATCTAAATGATAATGCTGGTGTAGACAAGAGTGGGAGTTTTTATTGGGTAGCCAGACACACTAATGCTTTTGTTTAATTATTTGAAAATTTTCCAGCTAATCATAAGGATAATTTGAGATTATGTTTTTTCAACAAAATTTAAGTGAGGTAAGTGATAATCATGAGATTTGTTTTTGAATGACCCTATTTTTAAGGATTTCAAGTTAAATATTTATTATTTCGGGGTTTTAAGCTAACTGATATTTTCATTTTCCCAATGTCTATGCATGAAAGAAAGGAATATTGTTTACGATGTGGATCAAATTTTCATATTTATTTAGTCTCTGTCTACTTGATAAAATTCCATAACCTTTTGAGAACACAATTCTTAACCTTCTGTCACAAACATGAGTCCTAGTAGATCTGAGTCTAGAATATTTGAATCCATTTCAAATATTTCCTTGCCAATTGAATATGATTATGGATCTACATGTTGTGTATCTTCCTAGGAGATATAGAGACCAACCAATTGCTTGAAGAGATGTTTGAGCTAGGACCATGTCAATTTGCACCCTATGTATCAATAAAACTAAGAATTACATTCTACCACACAACATTATAATTGGAGGAATCAAGAGAGATTTAACACCTAATTGTAGTAGATACATGAACTTTAATACACAACTTGTGGCATCATAAACACAATCTCTTTATTTATTAGCTCCTCCTCTAATAGTTAATGCAGCACATAAGTCCAAACCATGGTTTCCAACCAATGATTAATTCCGCATGCATACTAAGTCTCCTTTGAGCACATTATCTCTTTGTCTTTGTTACATATAGGTAGGCTTGTCCCCTTATACACAGAGATTACAATCATTATATCCTAAATTTCTTGAAATAAATACATCTAAACCCCCAAATACCAACATTGCTACATTTTTTGTGTGTTAGATACCCACTACATAATGCATTGGAATCTTTCTTCATGGTATTACTGTAATTTCTCTTCCTACGATTTGGCTCCAAAATCCATCCCTAGCTCCTCATGATTAACAGACCCAGCAACTCCCATAAATGGGTCAATAATTTGGAGGTGTGTCATGCTCTACTACCCTTGCATCGAGCACAAATATATATAGACCCATGTATGAAATACACTTCCAAGTTTGCGAAGCTAGAAGTTGCATATCTCGTATTTCTACATTTTAGAACTTAGTCAATTGTGTGCATTTGACGGATCCTCAACCTTAGGAACCCCTAGGTCAATATTAGACTTGAACCTAGAATGTGTGTGTGAATGTCATATTCATGCAGTCCTTGAGGCATTAATTGCTAAGTACCTACCAAGGAGCATTTATTTTTCAATAAGTGGTTGCATTTACTTTAGGAGGTACACTCCCCGAGGGATTTAATTAGCCAAGAATGGTGCACTCTTTGAGGCCATTAATGACCAATTTTTAACCCCCTCCTCTTGGCTTATATAATGACAGAGGGCACACTAATATTTCAAATAACATAGTTGTTTGTGTTGTATCTTTCATATATGTGTATAGCTTGATCATGATGTCAAGCTTCTATAATGTTTCCATGTGGTGATCATGAACGAAAGGGACATGATAGATCTGACTCAACACCTAAACCTTTTTAAAGCTTCCTTATGTATTTCCAAAAGATTTTTTTGGGCTCCCACCCACGTGTGATCTCAAATTCACCATTGAACTCAATGTGGGATGATTCCTATCTCCAAGGTTCCTTATAAAATGATTTCACCCAAGTTATATGAATTACATATGCATATATAATAATTGTTGAATTTTGGATTGATCTGGCTTAATGCAACATTTTGAAGTTAATAATTTTGGTGATGAACAAGTATTAGTCATTGGAGTTTTGCATTTCCTATAGATGGTTGAATAACATCACCATCTAGAATCAATATTAGTTCTCATAGATTGATGACTTCTCTGATCAAACGAAAAGGGCCATAATATTCTTAAAGGTTGATTTGTGATTTTAATAACACCAATTAAGAATTTAGAAGGGCATCCCAAATATTGCATTCAAATCATGATTAAGAAGTTGTGATTTTATTATGGTACTATTTAATTTTACAAATTCCCTTGTACTCTTCATGAAACTAATGAATTGGGTTTCTCATAAATACCTAGGCAAGTTTGTTCAAGTGTTTCTGGATGATAGTTTGATTTATTCATGTGTTCCAAAGGGGCATGCGGAGAACATAAGGTTGATATTGTAGTGACTTGGGGAGAATAAGAATGAATAAAATATCTCTGAGTGTTCCTTCTTCTATTAAAAGATCCATTCTTTGGGCCACATTACTTCTGGAGAAGGTATAGACATGGACCTTGCCAAAATCAAGGCCATTATGGAATTCCTAACACTAAAGGATGCTCATAAGATACACTATTCCAATGGATTGGTTGGGTATTATAGGAGAGTCCTAGAAGAATTCTCCAAGATAGCTAATGCCATCACTGAGGTCAAGAATAAGTTTAAGGAATTTTTATGGATATAATAGTTTCAACAGGCCCTTTTGAGGCTTACAAATTTGTAAACCACTACCCTAGTCCTAAAAGTGCTAGAAATGGACCAAGCTGATTTGTAGTATTTACATATGCTAGAAATCATATTACTATGTAATGAGTAATTTATCATATTATGGAGTCGTTCATTAGTCATGAAACAAGATCATTATGAGGGCATCAAGAGGAAGTCCTGATTAGTTGGCTAGAAACTTATGTTCCACAACCATGCATGTGGACATCAAGGTGTATATGGGGGTCCGCATCTTGAATTAAGTTACCATCACAAGCAGTGGAATTCCTCATTGTTTACTTCACATCATTCCTCCATGTATGTTATTCACATGTGCATTTCTATGTGAATATAGTTTCACTCGAGTAAGAGTTTCATGAAAATTCCCATGTTGTAAGACCCTATTTTTTCATCTTGAGAAAATGGAGTCCTCTCCAAGTCACTCACATAGTTTAGGTTTTCATAAGGAAAGTAGGTTCTTTGCCTTAACATGTGAACATTTCATTTAAAGAAGTCTGATAATGTGGTTTCAGTGAGGCATTAAAAGATGGAATGAGCATGCAGATTTGGGATGCTAGTGTTATGTTTTGCTTGAGGCTTGAGTGCACATCTAAGAAGACTCTAACAATGGTTGAAGAGGTGGAATAGTTAGAGAGGTTCAGGGGTTGTATTCTCACTTAGAGGTGTAGACAAGCAGTTATGCACTATGAGAAGTTGTGAAGTAATATTAAGACATTTGAGAAGCTGAATGAAATCAACTTGGTAGTGGTACTAAGTGAACATTCCTTGATCAAAATTCATACCCTCTCCTTGGCATTACCACTTTGCAATATGAAGAATAAATGTGAAATATATGTGCAATCCATTAAATAAGTTGGAAAGGTTGTTGCAACATATATAGTGGTTTTATCGTGTTGCAAAATGTGTTGGAACTTGGAAGGTGACCATCACAGTAAGATTTGTCATGGAGTGTCAAGGAGGTGTATCTGATAAGGAGTGAATTACACAAATCTATCAAATATTCCATATTGGGTTAAGATATTATTGTTTTGTGACATCCAAAGTTGAAGCTATATTTTATGGAGGCATAGTCCAGAGGCCACATCTAATGGGTATCTTGTACTTTTGGTGTGCGTTAGTGGTGTTACCGCATTTTGTTTGAAACTTTGATGAGAAGTAGCTAGAATGTGTTCCATGAAGGAAAAAAGACCACAAGTTTGAGATGGCTTAACCATTTAGCATTGTAAGGTGTGTTATGCCTTATTTTTGAGGAGACAATTAGAACCATCTTAGAGTGTGATGGGTTGTACCATGGACTTAGTTCGACTTGCATGGGTTGAGGTGTAAAGGAACCCCATGAGTTGAGGAAAATGATTGCAAGACTTACCTGTATAAAGTGATTATAATATAAGATTAACAATTTTTTGCTGAAGAATGGAAGAGGAAGATAATAAAGGAGAGGCACTAAGCTTTGTTGTAAATCAATCAAAATGAAGGAAAAATATCTCCTATTAGCACGATTTTTCAAGTTGCCTCTTCAATAAGACTATATTTTAGTTGGAGCTAAGGAGTTGGCCTTGCCAAGACATAACATACCCAAGCTAGTCCATTAGATAGATTCACTCTTGACGAAGGTTGCAAAGGCTAAGGTGCAAATCTCCCCTTTTTTAATGTGATTTTTAAACATTCCATTTGAGAATGAAAAAATCAAGGTCATGATCTTGAAAGCTTGATTTTACCAAAACTCAATGTCAATGCTTAATCCATGATGTGATTCTTTCTATTTGGTGTTGGCCTTGAACATTGAGATCTACCTTTGGGGCTAGTTATCAGCCTATCATTTCATTTATGTGTTGAGAATATTTTAAGGGATGGTGCACCCCATTTTGTTGTAGTAATATTTCAACCATGAGTTTTTCCTATGAGGATTCCCTTGTTCAAGTGAAGGAGGGTTATAGATTATAGGTGTCTCTAGAGGTCTTGACAAAGGTGAAGGGGAATTGAGTTTACCTTCTATTCTAATGCTTTCTCTTCCACCATTTGAGGTGCTAAAGGGCACCGACTTTAAGGGCCATAGGTGAAATCTCATGAAGATCTTATAAATGAGAAGGTAGGTGTGATTTAGCATAGGATTGATTCTTCAACAATTGACTTTTTGGGTGAGATTTCCCTATAAAGGGAAAATAACGAAGTCCTACCACCTATAGATTAAGTAGAGTATGAGAAAATGTTTCCTAAGATTCAAACAATATCTCCGTCTTTTGTCCATGAGATCCATGGAAATTATGTTCAAGTGTCAATAACTCATGTTAAGATATCATCTTCAATTCAAGGCACATATACTTATTCCAATAGTGGTGGAGAGTCCAACCAATGAGCAGGCAATATTGTTCATTTACAAGGTTGGCATCAATCAAGTATTCTCCCTCTCTAACCAAATCTAAGATGAGGAGTGTGCATAATGGACTTATTATTGTAAAAAATTTCAAATATTGGATTATCTTTAATTTTAAGGGCTTGAAGTGGTTGCGTCAACCTACAAATCTTTAAAGGAACTACGTGTTTCTCAATTCGACCCTTGTGGTCAAAGAGATGCAAAAGAGGAAGGCCCTATGGCTATTTCTAGGGGCATAATTTGTCATTTTTTGTGAAATTGGTTATGTTTTTTCTTCCACTAATTTAATGTTAATAACCTAGTTATGTGTTCATTTAGTAGATCTATAATCTTCTAGGTCAATGGATTGTCAGCTGCTAAGTTTGCAGAAAAATTAACAGTGTCCCAAGACACAAGAAGAGGAAGAGGAATTTTACCAATATATGAAATGGATACAAATTCCTTCCCTTGGGATATTATTAGCCTTCTCTTTTTAAGGGTGACAAATAATATGTCGTGAGATGTGATAGTAGTCAAAGGATGGTGAAATCTATTTAATCAAATGAAATGGCTTTACAACCATAGGTAATAATAGATCCCTTTGAGAAATGGGCTCTATATTTTCTCTCTACAGATAATCCACCTTCTAAGCAAAAAATGTATATTCTTGTTTGAACTGATTATGTTACTAAATGTGTAGAAGCTAAACCATTGAATCTTGTTACTAAAAATGTTGTTATAACATTTATTTTTAAGGAAATTTTCACTAGTTTTTGGATTGCCAAGAAAAATTGTAATAGATAAAGGTTCACAAACCACATTTAAGTTTTTTGAAAGGATTATGGAGTAGTACAAAATTAGACATGTGAATCCACTCAATATCATCCACAAGCCAATAGAAAATTGAAATCTACAAATAGGGTTCATGAAGCCATATTGACCAAGACTATGCATCACCATAAAAAAATATTTGTCATAAAGACTTTTAGAAGCACTATAGGCATAGAAAAGCACATGAAGAAATACCAGCGGGCTCACTCCTTATGAAATTGCCTATGGAAACGTTGTACTACTTATTCGGTTCCAAGTCGAGAGATACGGGGCAACAACAAAATTGGGGCTAGATGTATGTGAATCCGAAAATAAAATATTAACACAACTTAATGAGTTACATGAAATCAAACAAGATGTCATCCAAAGGACAAACATAACTCATCATTAAAGGACTAGATGGCATGATAAATTTATCGAGCACAAAAGGTTCAAACCAGGTGATTAGGCCCTTCTCTTTCATTCAAAATTTAAATATTTTCAAGGGAAATTACAAACACATTGGTTAGGCGCTTATGAGATAGAAGTTGTTTTTGACAATGGAGCAATAACAGACAAGACTAGTGATGAATAAATAATCACTTTCTAATTAATGAGAAAAGATTGAAACTTCATAAAAATCCCTTACAAGAGAAGAATTTGTTCAATTTTTTTAGAAAAATATTGAGCTGAAGTTGTAGAGAAAGGGGACCATTCTTCATCACCACCGAATCTGATTTATTTATTTTTGTACTTAAAAAATAAAATAAATGAAAATAAAAAACAAAACAAAAATAAATAAAATATTACAATTATGAAAACCAACATTCCCGACATAACTATACAACAAATCCTAATTGAGAACCAAGATTATCGGTAACTTAGATTTTTCCTCTCTCATTATATTTTAAGTTTTTTAATTCAAACTAATTACTTTGAAGAACTTATTTCTCTTTTAATGAAAAAAGAAATTCCAACAAGAACATCAACAACTTTCTATGAGGAGACATGGAGGATATTTTTCAGTATTGTCAAACAGATAAAATCATTTAGCTAGAAAAATATTTAGTAGTTGATGATTTTTTTTTTGTAGTAGTAGTCATTGCCTTCATCTCAGATAACAAAACTAATTAGAATTCCAAAAGTTAGTAGTCAAACATGATAGGTAACATTAGTAATACATGTTAATCATTTATATTAAAGTTAAAAATGTAGATCTTCTTAGAAATACTCAGAGGGGGTGAATCGGTATTTCATGCCAAATCAAATTTTACTTAGTTTATATTTTTATTTTCAATGTTATTTTAACCATCATTTCATTAACAACACATTATGTACTATATATAGGGATATGCAGTAAACGATTAGAAACATTTAACATAAATACATGTAAACAATAAGAATGCAACACATCATCATATCAACACATAGGGAGACAAAATATTAGGTGGAAAACTCAATTGGGAAAACCACCATTGTTGTTGTATTTATCTTCTTCTTATTATAAAGAAAACATTTCATTTAATCCTGGACTCACATAGTCTATTACCAATGCACCAGATCCTACCTATTGGAGGATACCAACCCCTCTTATTTCTCGAACTACCACTATAAGGAAGCAGCCACTGTGTAATCAAATTTACCAGCCACCATTGGAAGGAAGCTACTAGTCACTAACTTAAAGCTACAATGCTCAGTCCCTATGTGGAGCACATTTCAAAATATTTCACACTTGATCCACCTGAATAGGCCATGTTTCATCCAATTTTCAAATTTGGCCCACATACAACATTCTATTCAGTCACAATAACTAAATACACACTTGGCCTCTACACAATTAATAATCAACAAAAAATTATTCTCAATAGACAATGAAACCCTAGGTTAATAATATTTCAAAACGCTAAGTCATGCTCTCTTTTTTAAAACCAATGTCATAACGCTTATCGATAGAAAAATCTCTCACTTAGCCAATGTCAAACCACCATCAAGAGAATACATTTTCAAAAATGTTAATGGCAGCATTAACCTTTCAGTATACAATACATAGCAATATTCAACATTTTAGTATCATCAAACTGAAGCCAACATACAAATATCAACCTTGAAACAACAAATAACATTCAACATAGTAACTGAACATGTAAGAAACACAAACATCCCTTAGCATGCAAGCTAGATCAACTATACTTTGTCATTAGATGATCATGAAGATCTGCCATTGAAGATATGCCTAGTCTTTGCACTTGTTCGTTAGTCAAGACAAAGAACCATCATACTGCAGGACACATAAAATTGTACCAAAAATCTATAATAATCCCCTCAACGTCAAGCAACAACACTCCATGTGCTCTAACATACAGAGATCAATACTAGATTCAACTCTCCATACAATCTAAATGGACAAGCACCAATATCAAATACATCAAATTATTTGATAAATAAAGTGTTTATAAAAAGCTTTGTTATACATAACCTCTACCCTTGGTGATTAATCTATGTAATATGTAGCAAGAAACTACAACCAAACACTTATGTCATTTAAAAAATCTTCCCAAAGCACTAATATATGAATGCATTGTCATTGCAGCCACTGTAATATAAGATATTTAATACATGATGTTTAATCAATATAAGCAACAAAAATTTCTATCAAATAAGATCTTAACAATAATCTCTCTGCAAGAAAAACAACAAAATCACATGTAATTCACTGAATTCTATCCAAGCTATACAAATCACTACCTAGTGCACCCAACCTTGATGGTAATTCAATAATAGTAAATATACAATGAGACCAATTCAACTATTAGTCTATATAACAAGCAATTATCCTTGCACTAGCCGTATATATAACCATTCTCACTGTGATCTCAAAGGACAAGCAAAAGTATCAAGTTCATCAATCTCGCATACACATCATATTTGTAAGTCTTGGGTTAAACAAGACTATAAATAAACCTTTGTCATGTGCACACAAAAACTTCTAGTAGTACAAACCCTTCTACCATATGAAATAAATACAATTTTAATAAGAATAGATCAATAAGTAATTCCCTTTCATCCCTACCAAAATTTCTCTGTCACTACAATACTTTCAAGAAAATAAAGGTCAATCAACTTCTCTCTCCAAGAAATATTGAAGTTGGTTAATGTAAACCCATAAAATGAAAAACATTCAACCTCCATTCGTTGTAAACAAAGTTAGAAGGTGAATAAAAAATAATACACACATTTATATCTAGGAGTAGACCATTGTAAAAGAATGATATCTGCAAAAGATAATCTTATTCCTTGACTGTGCAAAATTCCCCTAATAATCTCTCTAATGAATAACAATCAGCAAAATTCTAGTGACCATGCACTATATTTTAGGAGAGAAAATTGATCCCTCCATGTTCATTCAAATCATTAAACATTCATTCGTATTTATGTGGAGTGATATGAGATAAATATGGTGCACATAATTTTATAAAGTGTTTAAGTTTTGATATTAAAAAATCCACAGTGATAAAAAATATGATGCACATGGATCAAAAGAGGCTTTTGTTGGGTTGTGTTATATTCTTTCCACATAGTTAACAGGGGGTTTGAGGGGTACTCGTAACCCCACTTTATGGGGTCCGGGGCAGCGCCCCGGAAAATTTTGGTTCTGGACCCTATGTTAGGTTGGGTGGACCCACCTATGGTTTTGT
>APFE031053481.1:91278-136280 GCA_000404065.3 Pinus taeda
AAATATGTATTGTAACATTGAAAGGAATATAATGAAAAATCAAGCTGGTAGTCCCGATTTTGGGATCCAGTGGGAAAGCTCTGTGTATATGTGTTTTATGTGTTATGCTCTCGCATTTTTATTTTTCCTGTGATTTGGAATTCGTATGCAGGTAATTTCTGTACGGGGTTAAAACCTACAGCTTTCAGATATGGAACCTGCAACAATTAGAAAACTATATATTCATGGAAAAATATAATTGAAACCTCATTGTCTAGGCACACTTACATAACACATGTATAATATCTTGAAACCATACACATTTCAACTAATATTTGAAATAAGATGGCACACCAATATGGTGCTAATGTTGAAAATCCATTGCATTTCTCCTTTGTCTCTTTCACATATCATATCACAAGAATCAACTAGAACTATGTGTGGGCCCTCTCTCCATGCATACAACCAAAATCAACCACACCTTAACCAACTTGCATACATAAGATCTTTGCAACCATACACATCCACACAAAAATTAAGGGAATTTTGAGGTCTAAAATGGACCTCCTAAAGAAATTACAAAATAATAGTGGAAATAATAAAATAAGATTAGATTACATCATCCAATTTTAGAGGGAAAAAAGAAAAAACTATTTTTTAACTCATATTTTCAACTTATATCCCTATGGGTTTACTCAAATTTCGAGCATAAACACTTATTAGATGAAATTTTTTATTCTTCATCCAAGGATTACCCATTTTGCATACTTTTGATCGACCCTACTACACGAAAAATGAGAAATAGATGAAAAAACATGATTGCAATCACGTTTTTTTCATGTATTTCTCATTTTTCCTGTAGTAGGGTCCATTGAACGTATGCAACATTGGTACTCCTTGGATGAGAAAATAAATTTTTCATCCAGCAAGTAATCTCACTCGAAATTTGAGTAAAAACTTAGGGAGATAAGTTGAAAAAATGAGTTGAAAAAGTTATTTTATTATTTTATTATTTTTTAATCTTTTTACTTTTTTACTCCAAAAATGGTGAATCACTCGTGATAGTTGAAATCATTATCTTGAATCCTATTGGTTCATATAAAATTTATTTTGGTTGTACATTTTTCTTAGGAGACCCATTTTAGACCTCAAAATTCCACTAATGCCATTGTCTTCAGAACAAACAAACCACAGGGAACCCAAACTTTCAACGCTTAGATCAATCATTCAATGCACACTAGATTGATCAAACTTATTGACTATTTATAGATTCTTTTGCTTTCAAATACCATAGGAAAATCCATGGGATTTGTTGTTGGTATTATTGACCATGTCAGATAAGTGCTAGACATCCTTGCACATGTAAATTCCTTGGGAAAATTGGTTGTTGTGCATGTGGTTTTCCAATTTCATAACCTAGAGAAATCATCACAAGGATGACACAACCTCCTATTGAAAATCATCACACAGTTCTTGTTACACTCCCAACAAAAATTGCACTATGCAACACTATCTCTCTACGAATATAGGATCAATATGAAGAAATTATGAAATACTCTGTCCAAACATTTATTGTACTACTCCATTGCTTCACCAGTATTTTTCCATATCCTTACCAACCTCATGCAACACCTCTACAATCATCAATACATCATCACGAGACAATATCTGGCTAGGAACCTCTTCATCCTACTACAACTCTATTTCCAATCATTAGGAGTGTGAAAAAATCCATAGTGACAAGATCATGATCTAGGTCGACATAGTTTGTTGAGACCATGATCCAGGTTGACATCAAGGCCAACACACTAGCCATAATTCCAACAGGCCTAGAATATATGGACTTACCTATTATATTCAATAAATAGGCATACTCTAAATAAGCCTAATATCAGTGAATGATTGCACAATATATTAATAACCCGTATCATACCAATACATGCTAAAATCCTAATATTTCCATCCATTTCAAAAACATA
Organism: Pinus taeda; assembly: GCA_000404065.3. Lineage (NCBI taxonomy): Eukaryota > Viridiplantae > Streptophyta > Pinopsida > Pinales > Pinaceae > Pinus > Pinus taeda. Next base: position 93,237 of record APFE031053481.1, read on the forward strand.
AATTACAAAGCATCATTAAAACCACTTATAGAATATATAACATTTTATTAAGTGATTATATAATTATTACATAAATGAATAGTCTTATCATTATATGCCATTGTCTGTATAATGATATCACTAACCACCCTTCACATCCATATTGTTGAAGCCATTTTAACGTTCCTCGATCATCCATAACCTTCATTCTAAAAATGGTCTAGAAGTGCATTATGAGGCCTAAAACTTCCAACGTTGTATCAGTGTTGTCATCCTCTTTGAGGTTGAAGGAGAAAAAGTTTTAGTAGCATGTCTTATATGTAGGAAGAAGCTAAGAAAGGAAGAATACATAAATTTCATTGAAAATTTTGAAGGGCACGATGTTGAAGTTACCAAGGAATTTACAAAAGAATTTGATGGAGTGGAACTTGAGATAGAAGATATCAGATTGAAAATAATAGCCTTTTTTTGCTTAAGCAAGAGGACATAAAAAAACTAGAGAAAATTGGTTCAAATTTGAAAATCTAAGAAATGAATCATGGAGATATTTACTAAAAATTCTAGACATGGACATTACAACATGGAACAAAGGTATTCCCATATCAACATTTAAAAGAAAGTGGGGGAATTTTTTGTTCATTCTTCAAAAGTATATTAGTTACAAAGGTGTGTATGACATCATTCTATTCGGCCATATTTGACTTTTGATGCATCTTCTAAAAGGAAAGGAGATACATTTGCCTTATTATTTGCTCATTAAATTTAGAAATATGACCATAAACATGTAGAGGAATTCTAGAAATATTGGTAGAGTCCTCTACCACTTTCAGCTAATCAAAATTATTGTTGAGGAAGAATTGTAATCAAGCAAGGGAAAAAATCTTAGCGAAAAATCGTTTCATTAAGGTATGAGAGGAAGAAAATGTTGGTCCAAAAAGAATAGTGAAAAAGAGGTAGGTTTCATCAAACCCTAACTTGCAAAAAGAGAATAGTGGAAGAAGAGACACTAATAAAAGAGGCATAAGACATTACACTCACATAAATAGAATAAATTCTAGCTCAAGAAAATTTGTCAATATTGGAAATAGAAGATTTGTTTGACGTAAACAAAACCCTAAATCGACCACTAGCTGGTAAAAGAGAATGATCTAAAAAAGCGTATAAAAATAAGTAGAATGAAAAGAAAAATGAAAATCGGAAGAAAATTATACCAAAACCAAAAGAAATGCAGAAAAAGTGGTTAAGAAGAATATAAACAGGAAGTAAAATATTATTTTCATATATCGACCTAAGAAAAAGAGTATTGAAAGGAGGAGTTCCCAGGAGACGATGAAATTAGAAGACAAAACAAAATGCATAAAGTAAACAATTTTATTTCATCTTAGAATCTTAAAATTACAAAGCTCAAGGAATGTGAATGATTGCTATCAGAACTTGAACTAAGAAGCCCAAACGTGGATGATATTTAACAACTTATTTATTATTATTTAGATACTTTGGAGAAAGAGGACATAAAGAAAAAGTAAATGAACCTTTTCCTACACCAACTATTCATTATCCTGCACATAATGATAATTTGCCTTTCTATATGGAACAAGATATTATTATCATTATCCTGCACATAATGATAATTTGCCTTTCTATATGGAACAAGATAATTTTAGGGCATTAAAATAGGAAATACTTGAATTATGATTCCTAGAGAAGCATTTAAAAATCGGAAATGAATTTTTTAAAAAATAAAACCATGAGATGGTCAAACAAATGTATTATTGACATCAGAAAAACTCAGGACTTAAAAGGATAAAAAAAAAATAAATAAATAAAAAACACTTCAATAGAAAATTAAGGCATTAAGAGAAAGATTTTAATGATGAAGCCTAGTTAGTGTTCCCAAGAAGAATGAAGGAGTAAAAAATAACATGCATATTTTGATTCGAGCCTCTGACACTATCCTCTAAATTATAGTATTTTGAAAATTTTGAAAAGTTTTCCTACACCCAAAGCATGGGGAATGTTGAGCTGGGGAATGCTCGGCTCAAGAAATAGTACCCTTTTGGTAACTTGTTACTTTAGTTTCCCACCTGTCTTTTATAAAAACTCTCATAACTTGATTTTTCATCACCTTATTATCTTTCCATGAATAATAGCATGGATATGGGTTACTAAAGACTGGTAAGCATCCAATATATTTTTGATTCTATATGTTTTACTTTATAAACTTGTGTTAATTTGCAAAAATTATGGAAACTCATACATTCGGTAGCTCTTATGATATTGTGTAGCTAGATTCAAGGTTCGAATGGTTTTTGAAGTGAATAGGTCAACTCAAGCACATGTGCAGGTTTCAAAACACTCCACCATGGTGTTCCATCCATTTGGCACAGGACAACGATCATTACATGACTATAGTGGCCTGGTCAAGCTATTGTCCTACCATCGCACGACATAAGGAATAGAGGAAGAATGGATCGAAATTACTAACTGGTTGTAGACCGAGAATCAATAATTATCCTCAAAAAAAAAAAGATAAACAAAAGTGAATGACAATGTGTCAATAAATTATAAAAATTGGACATTCAAATGGCATCTGGTCATTTCCTATCTATTCATGTTTATACCAATAGCTTTCTCAGTCAATTATTGTAAGAAGACATTATAAACAACGTGCCAATAAATTATAAAAATTAGACATTCAAATGGCATCTGGTCATTTCCTATCTATTCATGTTTATACCAATAGCTTTCTCAGTCAATATTGTAAGAAGACATTATAAACAACGTGCCAATAAATTATAAAAATTAGACATTCAAATGGCATCCGGTCATTTCCTATCTATTCATGTTTATACCAATAGCTTTCTCAATCAATTATTGTAAAAAGACATTATAAATAGGACTCATTGAGCTAGATATATCTCTTGTTAATGCAAAATAATATTATCCTATAAAAGCAACATTAAAATTAAATTGAAGACAATGCATATATAGAAATAATATTATTCTGCATTAACAAGAAATATTCCTATTCCTCGCTGTTTAACGAGTCTTATTTTTTATAATGTCTTTTTACAACAATTGTCTGAGAAAACTATTGCTTCTTCTAATTTAATTAGAACTAAATTGCCCTACCATAATTATTTTCCATAATCTCAATTAATAGATCACTTGTATATACATTTAAATTAGATCATCTTCTTGACTTTTTATGATTAAATTAATTATATATTTTACTTTTTCTTACATCTGTAACTTTATTTTCTTTTATTATTAAATAAAACATTATTATAAAATATCAATATAATAAATTTTAATTATATTTCCGTTTCATTATTTTTAAGCTGTATTTGTATTTCATTCATTTAATTTGATATTAATTAATTTAACATATAAACATAAATAGGTTTAATATCTTTTACATCTTTCATGGTTACTTCCAGATGATTTGGGATGATTTATAGTGTCGAGCATGTTCGGTCACTTATAAATTAAATTGTATTTGATTTATTTTAAGTTTCAGTTGCAAAAAAACTATCACTATACTGAATCACTTTTTAATTAAATTTCTTTCATATTATGTATTATTTTTAAATTAATTTATTATATAAATTAACGGCCAGAAATGTTAAAAGCATTGATTCATTATGTATGTTTAAAACATTTATTTATTGATTCTAGTTATTAAATGAAAAAAAATTATTATATTTTAACTAATATATTATTAATGTTTTTACATAAATATTACAAACATGTTTATGAAATATTTTATAGCTTAATTTAAGTTTTTTATTAATAATTTTTTAAGTATATTTCAATTTAATTGTATTAATTATTTTTGATAATTACTTTGAATATTATTATATACAACATTAAAATATTTTCGTTTCACAATATTTGCTTTCTATATAAATATATATGAAATTAATACTGATGTAAATTAGTTAGCATAGTTCCATTTTTTTACTTCTAATTACTATACATGAAATTATATTAAGGCATATGGGAAATTAACTAAACATGTATGGCATATTCAATTGTATTTTCTATTATAGTTCATCGTGCTTTTCTATTTAGAGAATATTTTATTTTTATTTTAAGAGGGATGCATGTCAACTCCACATTGAACACAAACAGAATTACACATCACTGTGATACTAAATTATAGAATGAGCCTCTTGATCAAAAATAATTATTGTATTAAAAAATGTTTTACAATTCAATAAGAAAAAAATATTGTAATAGTCGTAATGGAGTATAAAAAAATGTTATAGTGTCCGTAAAATAAAACATTAAATCAAAATAATAATAATAAATCATCTTAATTAGATCGTAAAGCATTCACTTCGACATCAACTTCCATTTGTCTTTACTGTATTGGCTATGCACCATCCGATCAAATGCTTCCCTCGGTTGATCCCACCACATGACCTCCCATCAAGTGACTAAACTCCACTCTTTCATTTATTTGTTTGGACACGCTAGGGTTCAAGATTCATATTCTAGACCATTTTTTACCCAATGTATTTCCATCCCATCCCATTTATATATTTGGACACGGTAGGGTTGACTACCCTCATTTAGATCAATTTTCACCAGATGTATCTCCATCCTGGATATGATGTTCAATGCCCTGTACATGGCTGGTGACTGGATTTTCCAGGTAAGAAATATCGTCTAAGACATACGACAAGATTGTTGCAGCTTTCATTTGGTCGGGATAGTGCTTCAAGTTGTGAGTTAATGGATCTGTTAACTCAGGCTCCCCATCGCAGAACCATATAACTTTGCAGAACACGGATCAAATTACTTCAGAGAGTAGAGAAAGGATATTGGAATCGAAACACACAATGGAAGCCAGTGCCGCTCCCATTGAAGTGCCATTGACAATGGCCAAACCTTCTTTAGGCTACAATTCGAAGTGATTTTCCAGACCCACTTTCTTGGGCACTTCGTCTCCCTGACCCTACAACAGAGTATTACTCTGAAGCAGCATGACATCCCAGGTAGTGTATTTAGACAAGACATTTTCTGAGCATTTCCGAAGAACTTCGACATTCAAGAAACATATTAGCTCCCTCTGAAGTTCAGGTCCCTGGTCTGTTCTCCTATGAGAACTGGCTCTGAAACTGGTCGTGACCGCATAGGTATCCGTCCCCTTGGTCATGTGGGTGATAATCCCAATGTGAACTCTCGTCGACACTAGATTCGGCGACTCCGACATGTAATTTCACTTTCACTTGTGATTTTCGAGCAACGACAACAACATCTAATAGATTTTTATTCCAGTTTAAGAAATTAAAAAGAGTAGAGTGAATATTTGTTTGAAGTTGTAACTATGCACTGAAAACCACTCTTTGGAAGCCATCAACGTTAATGAACTTTGCAACTATTTTGTGAATATCACTTAACAATTTAAGAGACCTGCTAACGTCCATGTTGAATATGTTTAGATTTTTCTTGGAAGTAATAGTCTGAGGTTGAAGGTTCGATCTTCGGGGTCTCTTCGTAGATGTCATTTCCTCTCGTGAAAATCATGGATCTCAAAAGATGTCAGGGAACTTGGACATCCACGGTTTGATTACGTGCCACCGATTTACAAAGGCCCCTTCGTCAGTGATATTTTGCACAAGAGGAAAAAAATCCCTAGTCCCCTCTCTTTTATTATTACCAGAAGCCTTTAAGTCCATTCCTCCTCTTCTGTTCCTTTTAAAACACATTCAAATTTCAAAACTATTGTTGTTGAACTAAATAGAAACCCAAACCTAAGCAGTTCATGGGTTACATGTTTTTTAAGAGATAACTGGTTGAATTATGGTGTAAAGGAAATCCTCTACTGAATCGAGGAAAATTTAATATGTAAGTTAAAGATAACACAAGGAAGAGAAATACGTAGAAACATATGAAGATAAAAAATAAAAAAAAATGGCTTATCCAACCAACATTTACTAGCGAGTCAAGATAGAACTATATGTTATGGATTAAGCAAACCACTTATAGTGTGTACATAATGAAGAAGTTGTTCAGGTTGATACATATAGGTTTTGAACATAAGGTTTCTAAAGCTGTAGTCCGCCATACGAGTGACAGCATTGGAGTCCAAAGGGTGGCAATAATCGGGAAAAGTTCGTCCATGTCCAAGGATTCCTTTGGAGTATATATATTAAATTTGTCATTAGCTATTTTTTAAATTCATATTTGAAGTTGAGTAAATTTATCCAAAGAGAACGGTCTTTTATTTACCGGAAGAGGGCTTCGGTGGAAATATATGCACACTGGATTCTCAATGAAGTATTATTGAGAGGTTTGCTACAACGTAACTGTTGTTTTCCTATAAAAATGTCAAACTAATTGGAGTTTTATGTGAAGCATTTGAGATAAACCATGGATATGAAAAGATGTACATTCTTTCTTTTAAGAAGAACATTAATATGCATGGATTATTGCAGTTGAGACATGTTGTACAATCCTTGGGGACTTAGAAGACAAGCCTCCATCACATTCTTTAAATACATTGTTGAGTTCACAACTTTTGGATGTCTACCATGGATTGAAGACCATTTGTTAGTTAGTTACGAGGTTTTCCCTTAGCTCATTCTTGAAGCCTGTGAAAGGCATGAAAAAGTCCATGTGATAGACTTGAATTTGCGATAGTCTTCATGATAATATACCTTCGAAGGATATTTGTTCATAGAATGAAATGAACCAAGTTTCGAAGGTTGAACCCTTAGTCTACTTCTTGTCACGAGTTCCTTAAAATTCCTTACAACCAATAGATTACCAATTGCTACAAAGGGGGGTTGATATCCTCTTATGCATGACACCATTTTAAAGAAGTGTCTTCTTTTTAGCTCAACATTGGAAGTGGTGGGACATCAAGTACCACTGTCCATTTGCCGAAGAATCTTAGCCTCATGGCACCTAGATTTGGGTATACTAGTAACCCAACAATGAAATTCAAACATAGTGACTTTCCAATTTTAGATGGCCATTGCCTTTGCCAAAGAATTTCAGTCTCATCGCAACTAGATCTAGGTATACTTGCAGTCTTTCCACAAAAGTCAAACCTAGTCACTTTCCAAATTCTAATGGTCACCACCTCTAATTCATGCTCTATCTCCCAGGCCTGACGGGTTGCCTCTTTTGAGATTAACAACCATTGGACTTTTGTAGCCTGATGGCAAAGATGTGTTGATGCAATAGGGATGAAGTTGGCTCAATTGATTTCAGAGGTTTCATGGCGGATGAGATGGAGGATATAAATCCTTGGATGTTCCAAGTGAATCTTGGAGAAGTAATTGCAGTCAAGGTCAGCAGAATTGCCAAGGGCACCAAGGTCAAGACTAATATTTTACTTGAAGGATAGCACTCCAAAAAAAATCAAAACAGTGCAATTGCAAGAACTCAAGAAAGCATATTTTCATCAAAGACATCTTGTATCATATTGCACTTACAAAAGTTAAGAGAATGGCGAGAAGAGAGAGAGATACATATGGTAGGTTAGAGAAGCATGGGGGATACAAGAAATAAATATGACACAATGGGGAAGAGCATATATGGAGTGGTACTAGTAAAAATTCATCTAGAAGAAACATGTGTTCAATGCACATTTTCCTCATTTTCTGACATCTCTAAGGTTCATGTGAGATTGTTTACATGTATTTATTCATTGATGAATTTCCTAGGAAATGTTGTCCTTGACAACTAGAATGGCTGCTCTAGAAAACTAATGTTGTCTGAGAGTTGTTCTAGTTAAATTTCATTCACTTTTAGGCAGTACAAAAGTTATTTGAGAATAAAGGGTAAGTCAAAACATGTTGAGGTTTAATGGGATTTGGTATAGCCATGGAAATTTAATTATTGGTTAATTCTTGACCAAGGATTCAAACATAAGATAACACTAAAAATTACGTTCTTGCAAGGCTTCAAACATGTTATTGGTGAAATTATTTGACTAATTTAGGACAGATAATGGCATACATATTTTCCAACAAGTATGTTAGTCTTGGTATTCAAACCTCTGTGCTTTGAGTTGTTTTTTTTTTAACAGAAACTGGGAAATATTATTATAATAAAAAAGTTGTGACTGAAGTCAACAAGGAGAAGTTCAATGATCAATACAATATGTGATTTGGTCGAGGTTAAACAAAATAGTATTCTTCTAACTAGACCAAAAAGTCTCATAATCGGCTTAGGGTGGTGGAGGATGTGGGGGGAAGAATCAAGGGAAGCCTTCTAGAGCTTGTGGGATGTAAAGTCATATGTTCCATGGATTTAGAGTTTTAACTATTTGTGAAATATTTCCTTTTGCGACCCTATTTTCTGGTTTTCTTTCATATATTATGGCATTTTGGTCAATCCAAGTCACCCATGTGATAAAACTAAGTTTGAGCTCCTAGCTCCTTTCTAGGATCTACAAATAAAAAATATTAGCAAGCCACATTTTGATTAGTTGATTAATAGATGCATCATGTAGTATTCTTCTTAGAATAATCTATACAAAGAAATAGAAGAATATAGTAACCAAAAGGTAAAGAACAAAGATATGATTAGTCTATCCTTTCTCTTTGAAATTCAACTGACTTAGGAACTTATCTTGGAATGCTACTTACAGGAAGACTAAAATATTCACCCACAGAGATTTATTCCATAATTTGTACTGTATATTTTATCACTTCCATTAGTTTTTGTCCTTGCTAGCCAAAATTGTGTATCTTTATTTAACCATGTATTCTCTTGAATCTATGCACTCTCATCATAGGGTGTCTTTGTTAAAAATAACAACAAGAAATTCCAATTTAATTTGTCCTTGAATTAAATTGTAATTATATTCTCATAGTAACTTGTAATAGTGAATTAAGTTAAATTGACTTAATTGACTTAGGAAATTCGATTTTGAAGTCTATCTAGATTCATGTAGAGTGATCCCTAAATTTTAGGGGTGCAGGTTGATTTCTTTTGAGTTGTAATTAGATAACTCAATCTAACTGAGTTGTAGTCAGTTAAACTAGTTCTAACTGTTGGAGGAATTAGTAGATGTCTAGTAGTGGAGTAGTGCATCACGAGTGCCACACCAGTTAATTCAAGATTCATTCATCAATAATTCATGCATGTAAGTTCAGATGGGGACCTAGTTGATATTAGAGTTTAGGGACAGTGTACTATCAGTTGCATAAATATGATGCATATAATTAGTTGAGGACCTATGTTTGGATTTCATAGTTATGGAGAGTGGATTTCCCAATTAAATATGGGTCAATTCTAGTAGGGATTGCACAAGGAAGTAGGGGATTAGAAAACAACATAATTGGTTAAGTTTTGGCTTGAGTTGGCTTGTGAATCAAATAGTTAGATTGTACTTGTGTGCGAATTGATCGAGTTGAACAAACATTGTATTTTCTTCTCAGATCCTCTAGTTATTGCAATATAGATAGTCGGGGTTTTTCTCAGTTGCTTTCCCCAGAGAAATATTGTGTTATGTGTGATTGATATTATTTCTTTTCTACTTATTGGTTTCATCGCTCGATTTTAGTTTCCGCTAAAGAATAGAGTAGATTCTTGTCTTATGTTTTAGCATATCTGATAGGTTTTTGAATCTACATAGTAAAAATATACATAGTATTGAAGTTGAATACTGTATAGAAGAGGATATTTCATGTTTGGAATGCAGGTGAAATTGAATTTGAAAGTTCATACTCCAGAGTCAACAATATGTCATTTTATAGCGTGAGACTTGAGTATGCCTTAGAGGGTAGCTTGAATTACATAGCTTGGAAGGACAAGATGGAGATCATGCTAGAAGACAATGGCCTCAAGGAATTCATAGACCATGACATTCCTAAGCCTCTATCATCGAGTGCTAAAGATTTGGTTGAATCGAGAAAGTGTGTGGTAAAATCAAGAGGAAATGTCCTGGAAGGAGTTTGAGACCACATTGTCTTGAGTATCGATGGTAAGGATACTCCATACTCAATGTGGAACACATTGACGAACCTATTTCAAAATATCACCTACAATATGGATTTAGCATTGAAGGAAAAACTCAGAAAGAACAAGATGGAGAAGGGTGACCCAATTCCAAGGTACTTGACCAATTTCACCCATTGTCATGATCAGATTGGAAGTGTCAGGATTACTATTGTGGAAGTAGATATGGTGAGCTCAGCTCTTCTAGGACTTCCCAAGAGCCTTCTGTCTAAAGTTCCATATGCATAAGATGTTGGAAGTTTAATGTATGAATAGTCTGCACAAGACCTGATATTGCACATACAATGGGAGTGGTAAGAAGGTACATGAAAAATCTAGCAAAAGAGAATTTGATGGAAGTAAAGTGGATTCTCAATTATTTGAGAGATACCACAAGTCAAGCATTATGTTTTGGAGGTTTAAACATTGCTCTACAGGGATATGTTAATGTAGATATGGAAGATGAGATAGATAACAAGAGGAGAACCACAAGGTATGTGTTTACTATAGGTCGAACAATTTTCGGTTGGGTTACAAAATGGAAAAACTTCATTGCACTTTCAATAATGGAAGCAGAGTATGTTGTTGCTACAAAGGCTAGTAAAGAAATTATTTGGTTACAAATATTTATGGATGATTTGGGCAAGAATCAGAAGATAAGAAGGTTATATAATGATAGCCAGAGTGCCATTAATATTGCAAATAATTCATCCTTTCATTTTAATACTAAACATATACAACTCAGGTATCATTTCATACGTCAGTTTTGGATGATGCGCAGTTGAAGCTGGAAAAGGCACCAGACAAAAAACTTTAGATATAATGGCAAAGGTTGTAACTAGTGAGAAATTGAGGTATTTCTTAGTTTGAATTGACCTTCAAGAATGATGATGAAGATGAGAGACATCCAGGTCCAAAGTGGAATCATTGTCGAGAAAGTGAAGTAGCAATGAAGTTTATATAATCACTCTCCAAGTGGGAGATTGTTGGATGTGGAGCCTAATTATATTCCTGATTCATACGTCTTGTTTCAACTACATTTGAATCCATATCCCTAACAGGGCGTGTGTGGGATATTCCCCCCCACTAGTGTTGCCATGGGTATCCAGGGGAAACATTTGCATGTTTGGAGCCGCCCCATGGTGGGGGTTCGGGGGAAGCATCCCTCAACCTAATTTCATAGTTAATCAGGGTCATTCATTAGATGATTTGATTGTAGAAGTTATGTTTAATTTTAGATTTTTTTTCCCTAGAAGGTAATCCTTTGATTTATATGAGGGAATTGTATTGTGAAGGGGTATTACTTTTTTGAGAAAGGAAGAGAGAGAATTGTGTGTGAGAGAAGAGGAAACTACAGCAGATCTATTGTAGGTTGTATCTCTTCATCTTTTTGGATAATTTAAAGGAAGTACTAGTTGTTTCTCTATGGACGTAGCCCAAATTGGGTGAACCACATATATTTGTGTTTCTCTTGATCTATGTATTTCTATATTTGTTTTTCCACAATATTTTGTGTATTTCATTTTTGTATTAATTAATTTCTATCACAATTAAGATATTTTTATCACTAGACCAACATGAGAGGAAATGTAATAGCATCCTTCCACACTTACCCAAGTTCACTTGTCCACCGGGGTAAATAGCTGGCGAAGTGTTACTATGATAACTCAACCTCCTAGGTACATTTAAGGAAGTGGAATTGTCCAACCTTAATTTTACTAACTACCCTCAAGAACTACAAGGCCCCCAGGAACTGACTAACTGCTCCACGTGCCCAACCCCTAAGTTAACTTGACTCTTTGATGATATGGACTCTGAGTCTCTCCCATTACAAGTAAAGATAGTGATTGTAAGCCTCTAATTTCCCCCATGATCCTTCTTCCCAATAAATATGGACTAAATTACTCAGTTTTGTGATGGAGATCCTGAGATCTTAACCACTTTTTCAAGGCTAGGATCTAGACCTCTTCCTCGAACTTGATCAAACTCTTAGAAATGATAAATGACACACAAAAAAAATCCTTAATTCAAAATTTTATCAAGGAATTAACCTAACCCATCCTAACCATGACATACATTTCATCAAACACATCATGACAATGTAATCTACAGTTCATAATTACATATCCAAACATAGGGGTCTCATACTTATCTGAGAATCATCAAGAAGGTTTGATTCCCTCTCATAATAGATTCATTACTATATATTAGGTCATGCATTCATTAACCATTCATTTACTAACGAAAACGTGTTGAGAGCCATAGCTAAAGTATGTCATAAAATTATGCTTATAACTAGCATATAAGCATAATAATAACAGTGACAAAAGAACCATCAAAGAGACATAATAACAAGTACATTTAACCATAAAATACAATAGGAAAGGAGCTCTTCTTAAAATATGCAAAATCCAACCAAGTCAAGGATTTTCACGTACCACCCAACCTTGGGCTGAACCAAACCTTTCTTTTACCCAATCACCCTTATGCCATATTCCAAGCATGAATGTGGGACTCACACAATACCAACCGAGGCTTCCTCAGGCTTTATCACACATCCTGCCATTACTGATCAAGGGATTTCTAGGCCAAAAACCCTCATCTATATAATCGGCCTTTACTGTGTATCTCACCTTTATCCTTCAAGGGATTCCTATGCCCAAACAAAGAAACATACACTACCAGGCTTTACCAAAATCCTATGATTACCAGTCAAGCGATCACTAGGCCCTGAAAAAGCTTAGACGACTCAGTATTTCTTCACCAATACCTTGAGGACTTTTCGCATCTGCTCCCTCATGATTTACCATGTATCTCTCCATTACCAATCAAGGGATTCCTAGTCCCTTGGGAATTTTCTTAAGACTAACTCACCCAGTTCCAAAACCACCCGACAATGCAATCATAAATCAAATGAAAGAACCCCATCATACCATAGCTATCCAAAAATGGAAAAGCAAGGTTAAAACCACTGTCACACCTGAAAAAACTCATGCCAGTGACAACAAGAGAACCAAATACATACATGCATGTACCATGCATGCCAAAACTATCAAATAAATCATACATGCAAGTCAATATATGCAATTAATCCCATTGTAATCGCTTGATCCAAATATTCCTTTATTGATCTTTGTTTCCCTTTCCTTTATTGTCCTTCCTTTTCCTTCCTTTCTCTAATGCTAGAGTGCTCCAAGAATGCTCCAAGTGTGCAAGAGGATGTGAGAAAGAGAATGGGGAGAAAGCTCCAAAACAGATATGTCAAAAGGATAAACTGACAAAAGATGTGAACTGATCCTCAAAATCCTTTTTGTTAATGAGGTCACTATTTTCTTCAATTTTTGCTAATTTCCTCCTCACATACAACCTATGAAATTTCACTTTCCTTTTCTCCTATTTTCCATTATTTCATAAATAAAATATCAATAATGCCTATTTTCATTTTCAAAGCCTTTGTCATTGTCTTTAGCCATAATAAACCAAATGAAGACCCACTAGGATGTCTTTCCCAACATTCAACTTGGAACACATGTCCCATGACCTTGGTCTTATTTTGCCTTGATTATTTTTATTACATGAAATTTTTACCCAGGGTTGTTAAAAACCCCTCCCCCTTAGGGAAACATCATCCTCAGTGTTATATGACCACTACAACCAACAAGATCACTGAAAAGAAAAACATACTGTGCATGGAGCTTTATAACTTAGCTCAATGCAATATTTACAATTATCAACCTACAAAAAATAAACCAGCACAACAAACATAACAACATGATACCCATACCTCTTATTGGAGCTTTATAACACAACCCATTGCATTATTTACAACAATAACAATACATAAATATCCACATATACGAAAACTCATTTTCCTTCATCGAAAAATAATGAAGGATACATATCCTGCATTTGATCAACCATCTCCCATGTAGCTTCATGGGGAAAAAAGTTCTTCCACTACACTTTAAATTGCTTGATTGTTGGATTCCAGAGCATGAGTTGTTTCTGCTACAAAATCCACTAATGTTATGGCTAGAATTCTCCTTCTGGCTCCACCTGCAATACAAGCCCATCAATAATATGATCTACATATTTTACATATCTCTTATTGAATGAAACATGGAAAACATCAAGGACATTCATTATCAGAGGTAGTGCAAGTTTGTAAGGCACTTGTCCAATCCTCTCAAGGATCTCGAAAGGCCTGCAGTAACGAGATTCCAACTTCACACATAACCAATCCTCAAGGAGCTATTCTTCGGATTGATGTGAAAGTGCACATATTCCCCAACTTCAAACTCCTTAAATTTCTTGTGTTGATCTATATGACTCTTCTTCCTGTCCTGTGATGCCTTTATATTCTTCTTTATAATGTGCATTTCCTATTCTATCTCTACCAATATATTTGTTCCTATGAACACCCTATTCACTATATCACTCCAACTGATGGGAGTGTTATAACTCTGTCCATAAAGTGCTTCAAACAGACTCATCCTCAGTGACTCTTGATACCCATTGTTGTAAGAAAGCTATAGCAATGGAAGATACTCTTCCCACTTTTGTTGTTGATTTGTAACATACATTCTCAACATGTCCTCCAAAATCCTATTGACCCTCTTTATCTACAGATGATAGGTTGTACAGAAGGTCAACTCTATACCCAAACCTGTAAATAACTCCTTCCAAAACCTGGAAGTAAAATTAGCATCTCTATCTAACACAATCTTCTTCAAAATACCATGCAACCTTACTATCTTCATGATGTAGACCTGTGCTACATCACTCACTGAATAAGTAGAATTCATTGGAATGAAGTCTGCTACCATTGTCAACCTATCAACCACAACTAGAATAGAATCATTCTTTCTACACGTCCTCAATAAAATTTTAATGTTATCCATCGAAATGACCTCCCATTTCAAATCAGGAATAGGAAACGTCTTTAGTAGACGACCTAAATGTCTGCACTTTGCTTTTACGTATTGAAAATCGACATATATAATCACAAAATATACCACTTCCTTCTTCATATTTGGCCAATAGTAGAGCTTCTTCACCACTGTCAATGTCTTTTGATATCCTAGATGACCTAAATATGGATTGGCATGAAATTCCCTCAAGATAATCTTCTTAAGCTAACTGTTGTCTCACACATAGATCTTGTCGAAAAATATGATCAAACCATCTGTTCTGAGATGATAGTCTACATCATGATCACTTGTACCATGATGTTCTAACCTCTTCCTAAGATCCCTACACTTGTCATCATGTTATCCTTCCTTTAAGATCTTATCCTATAAATCAGTCCCATATGAACTCATAGTTGCTATGTGATTTAGTTGTACTCTTATGGTAAGAGAATATGAAACTCTATTCTCTTTACCTTTAATGTAAGAAATCTCTAAGTCAAATTTCATTAATCATGGCCAATCGTATAGCTTTCATGGCATTCTGATTAGTAACCTACCATCCCCAAGAATGATTTTACCTCATCCACATTCCTAGGAGCTACCCATTCCGTGATAGCTCTTATCTTTTCCAGATCCACTGTTATGCCTTCCTTGGAAACAACATGTCCCGATTAATATACCTCTGTCTGAAAGAAACAACATTTACTAAGCTTGGCATACAACTGATACTCTCTTAGCAATCTCAATACTACTGCTAAGTGTTTGACATGCTCTTCCTCATTCTTATAATACAATATATCATCAATGAATACAATATAATAATTGTCTAGATAAGGGCGCAACATACTATCCATCAAGCACATGAAAGTATATGGAGAATTAGTCAAAGCATAAGGAACTATAAAAAGCTCTTAATTCTCGTACATGGTCCTGAAAGAAGTCTTGTAGATGTTGCCTCTTCTTTAATGCACACCTAATGATATTTTTATCTCAAATCAATGTTTGAGAAAATTGTTGCTCCCTTCAACTGGTCAAACAAGTCATTAATCCTTGGCAATGAATGTTTGTTCTTCTTGGTTACCTTTTTCAGTTGTGTGTAATCAATTCATAATCTAAGAGTATTGTCCTTCTTCACAAACAACACTAGTACACCCAACGATGATACACCTAGCCTTATGTATCCCTTGTTGAGCATTTCCTTCAACTGCAACTTAAATTACACTAAGTCTAGAGTGCTCATTATGTATGGTGCCTTTGACATTGGTGTTGCCCCTAATACAAACTCAATATAAAAGTTCACTTCTGTGTGAGGTGAAAACTATGAAATCTCTACTTGGAATACGTCCTAAAATTGTTCTAAGACTGGATACTTCTTCAAGATATATGCCTTCTCAACATCCTTACCTTTATCACTTGAAATATGCATTGCAAATAACACACCCGCTTTCCAAGTATTGCACTTTGTGTGCATAATTATAACCATTCTAATTGATTTAGCTTTCTTCTTACCCTACAAGATTCTTTGTTCTCCATTTTTATCAAAGCACTCAATAGCCTTGCTTTAATAATCAACTTTGGTCCTGTGTAGGCATAACCACTCCATACCTAGAATCATACTGTATGATCCCAATAGTAGTACATTCAAACTTGCTGATGTAGGCATACCATTCAACTCAAAAGGAGAAGCTCTTACCCAATGATTCATCTCAAGTTAAATAGGAACGAAAGAAATTACAATTATAATCATCAATATAGATATACAACAGAATAACACTTCATTTAATTAATAGAAAAATATTGAACTATGCTTACAAATAGAATGGAAATAAGACAACTTAGGCGATGGTAGTTTATCACTAACAAGATATGTGGCAGCTAAATTCCTCTACACTATCTTACAATGAGGCTCCAAGGTTTATTTATTATTGAAAAACATGAGAAAGCCTTAAACAACCAAAACCCTAACCCGAGGAATTGTAACACCAAGGTTTTGTTGGGCCTATTGGGGTTAGTTGGGAAGCCAACTTCTCATATTCATAACTTGGTCATATTATCTATGTTGGCGCATATGATACCTTGTTGGAAAAGTACATCTAAGTACTATATGTTTCATTGCAGGCCCCTACTTATTGCTATATGCCTGCAACGGACCTCAAAAAAAAATTGTTTAAGGGGTCTAAACTATTCTGGATGTTCAGGATTTGAAAAACTGCTAAGAATAGTTAATGCTAAAATGAACAAGGAAATTTATGAAATTGACTGGAGGGCTAATGGTCCCCATTGCAGGGAAAGCCTCCATGAGGTGAGGATATTTCTGTTAGACTTGGTTCCTGCCGAACCACTTGCCCTGGTGAAGGAGTTGGGGTAATTTGACAACTCGATATAGTTGTATCCTATGTTGGTGAGTGTTCTTGATCTCTATATCCATGATCTGATCAGTTGTTGCTTATTCCATGCATTTCAGGTTGAACTTTGATGGTGTGAGTTATTCTACAATATCAGATGTGTCTAACAGTGGTGGAAAGTATGGCCAAAGGTGGTCTACATTGAACACTGGGTGTAGACCAAGGAACACTGGGATGATGAGATTGAAGGCATTGTCACTGACAACCTTGGTGATGGTGTATGGCCCATATCGGAGTGGGTGAATCTTGTAGTGGGGACCAAAGAGGTGCTCCTTCTGCAAATGTAGCCAAACATTGTCACCCACCTAGAACTTGTGTGGCACTCAATGCTAATCATGGCATTGCTTGTAATTAGCATTGGCCAAGTCCAATATATCATCGACCTACTGGTGGATGTGTTGAATGCACTCAATGAACTTGTTAGCCCTTCTGGCCTCAGACTCGATGTGAGCCAAATCTGCCTGAGTGGTTGCAAATGGTATCGCCACATCAATTGGACATAATGGCTAAAATCTCAACCCTACCTGAAAGGAGATGTGGAGAGCTATGTTGTAGTTGTGTTGGACATAAGGGAGACTTTCATCCCACATGCGTGGATTCTTCGAGTTATATATGCACATAATGTGTATGATCATCCTGTTCACAACCTCTATTTGGCCATCATTTTGGGGATGGAAAGCCATGGACTTAGTAAGTTTTGCATCCATAATTGACCAGAGACTGGACCAAAATGCACTCAAGAATCTACTGTCCTGATCTGAGACAATGGATTGTGGGATCCCAAAGTGTACCCACACTCACTCAAAGAAGAGCTTAGTAGTGACCTCTGCTTTGATACCGTTCTTGCAGGATGCCATGATGGCCATCTTAGAGAATCTATCAATGACTATGAAAACACAATCATTATCGTGCTTAGTAGAAGGAAGGCTTGACATGTAATCCATGGAGACAGATTCCCAAGGCTGACTAGGAGTAGGTAAAGGAGTATACAAGCCTTGCTTCTTGATTGTTGGTTTGGCAATGACATAGGTAGTGCAGGATCTACAATACCATTGATGTTTTCTCTACTCTGATATGTCCACTAACTCGACTGTAGTGCACCTCCCAAATCATCTTGGACACTCTCTTGAAGGAATAGAGATGTGTACTATGTCGCATAACAGTGCATTTTGAAGGTGAAAATTTGGATCTTGCTTCCCTTCTTGCAGTGCCTGGTATGTGTTACCGAATTCTGGATCACTCTTGTAAATATGTTGCAACCATGAAGTCTCGTGCCCATAGAAGTTGACCACAATGATCAACGCCATGACCAGTGGTCGACTCACGAAAGCAATGACATTATTGGTGCTTCCCCTCTTATACTAATGGAACTTTTGCACGTAGGTGGACCATTTCTGATGATGATCATTCTACAACTTCCCTTATGTTTGTATGAACTATAGGAGTCGGTGGTTTGTGTGGATGATTGTTTCCTTCACCATAATGGAATGCTTCCATTGATGCATGCCTACACAATGGAATACATTTCTTTTTCGTAAGTGGGATACTTTTGGAGTGTGTCTGAAAGTGTCTCAGTGGTGGTAAGCCACTCGATGCCCATGCTAAGTAAGAACCACACCAATAACATAGTCAGAGGCATCTCTCTCAATCTCAAATGGTTGTTGTAGGTTTGGCAATGTGAGCATGGGTGGAGAGCAGAGGTGATGGTTCAACTTGGAAAATGTCCTTTGTTGGGTTTTAGACAAAAAATCTTTTCTTTTGCTCTACCCTTAGTGAGTTGACTTAAAGGCCAAGTGATATGAGAGAACCCCAATATGAACCTTTGGTAGAAATTGGCAAGACACAAAAAGCTATGGAGCTCTTTTAGAGTGGAAGGCTGGCCAATCCTGAATGACTTGTATCTTGGCTGGGTCCACATGTACACCTTGCTCATCAATGATATACCCCAGATGTTAAACTCGGGTTAGGCCAAAAGTGCATTTCTCCAAGTTTTCACACAGCTTGTGTTGACGTTGGGCTTAAAGGACCTATCGAATATGGTGGAGGTGCTCTTCCCAACATAGGTTGAAGATCAAGATATCATCTAAATAAACCACCACAAATGCGTTGGTGAAGGGTCTCAAGATGGCGTCCATCAGTCTCATGTAGGTTTCTGGGGCATTCGTCAATCCAAATGGCATGACCAACCATTTGAAAAGGCCCTCCTTGGATTTGAGGATAGTCTTCCACACATCGGAGGGTTCGAAAGTAACCTTTTGATAACCTGAATTCATGTCAATCCTGATAAACTATTTGGCCCCTGTGTGTTGGTTCAAAATGTCATCGATCTGCGAGATTGGGTACCTATTTCGGAAAGTGATCTTGTTTAGCGCCTAATACCCAATGGAGAGTCTCCAAGTCCCATCCTTCTTCTGTACCAATACAATCAGTGTCTTGCAAGGTAATGCGTTTGGCTTGATGTGCCCTTTCTATAATAGTTCTTAAATCTGCCCCTTGATCTCATCATTCTCCATAACAGAGTGGCGATAGATCAGTCCATTTGTCGGCAACATGCCCGGGGTCAGATCGATGGAGTGATTGACTTGAAAGTGCAGAGGTACCCCTATAGGTGAGGATAAAATATCCCTATACTCCTCCATGACCTTGTCCATATTCTGTTGTTGTGCAGAGGAGCCCTCCCCAGAAGTCGTGCCCACAACCTTCTTCTTGTCCTGAGGGCGAAGCATAAGAAGAAAAAATTTCCTACTCTAGGAAGTAATCTTACTGCATTGCTTTGTAGTGATCAAAGAGATGGTGGTAGGCGGGGCTAGCTCTGGTATCCTAAACAAATAATTGGCTAAAGTAAGAATCAAAGAGTGAGCTCTAGACTCATATACAACATGCCACTTTCGCAAGTATGGTTTTCCTAACAATACATCAAAAGCTTAAAGAGGAGAAACATCAAACAATACCTCATCTGTGAAGGGCTTGAAATTGTAAGGAACATGGCATTATTGGCTAACATAGAGATCTGATCCTCAGTGAAGGCACCTAATGATGTACATGTAGGTTTTAACCCCATATAAAAATTACCTGCATACGAATTCTAACAACAGAAAATAAACAATGCGAGAGCATAACACATAAAACACATATACATAGATATTTTCCCCTAGATCTCAAAACTGGGACTACCAGATTGATTTTTCATTATGTTCCTTTCAATGTTACAATACATATTTATACATGCTGAAGCATCCAATACAATGGACCGAAAACCCATCACATCCAAAACCATGTGTGAAAACCATGCAGAAAACCATAGGTAGGTCTGCCCAACCTAATATAGGGTCCAAAAAAAACAAAATCCCCGGGGGCTACCCACTCCCCTCAAACCCCTTGTGACCCCCCCATTGCGCAATCGGCACAATGAATGGGGGCCTCCACCCCCCTCTAACCACTCAGTTAACTGGGGATGCTAGTCATGGAAAGAATATAACACAACCCAACATTCTCCCACTTATTTTTTTCTTTCCACAGGGGGCCACAAGAGAGCTTATATCTAGCCCTACAATACCCATTGTTTCTCTACACCAACAGAACTTCTCAAAGCTCACATATTTTGTTAATGAATCTACAGTATTCTTCAAACTGTCCACCTTTACCAGCAACACCTTTTTGTCTTCTATCATATCCCTCAGAAAGTGATACTTAACATCAATGTACTTTGTCTTTGAATGATAAGCAGGGTTCTTTGCCAAGAAAATTTCACTTTGGATGACACAATATATCCTTATAGCTCCCTGTACTAAACCCATACATGAACACAGTCCAACTAGACTACTTCCTTGCTTGCATGAGTGGTTGCCATGTGTTCTACCTCTATAGTTGGTAGTGCCACTACAGATTGTTTCTTACTCATCTAAGTAACTGCAACTCCAAATAGGTTGAACACAGACCCACTTGTAGATCTTCTCTGATCCATATATTTGGCCCAATATGCATCAACAAAGATATGAATATCTAACACTCTGTCAAGTCCTGGACTTCCTTGATAGCACAAACCATAATCACTAGTGCCACATAATTACTTAGCAACCCACTTCACTGATGTCCACTGCTCCTCCCCTAGTTTTGACATAAACCTACTCTATACTCCCACTACATGTGCAATGTCTAGTCTAGTACAAAGCATTGCATACATTAGGCTACTGACTACACTTGCATATGGAACACAGAACATGTCCTCTTCCTATTGTTGTGTCTTGGGACACTATTCGACAAATAACTTTACACCTACAAGAATAGGAACCTTCACCGATTTACTATCTTGCATATTAAACCTCTGTAGCACTATCACGCCATACTTCCTCTGGTTTAACCAGAGCTTCCTCTTTAGCCAATCTCTTTTAATTTCCAAGCACAAAATATAGTTTGCAACACCAAGATCTTTCATGTCGAATTTGGAGGAAAATTGACTCTTCAAATCCTTGATAATTTCTTTTTCTTTTCCAACCAGCAACATATCATCCACATACAAGACTAGATAAATAACACTGTCACTAATTAATTTAAAATACACACAATGATCTGCTTTGCTTCTGGTGAAGCCAAGTCCCCATATAAATGTATCAAATTTCTGATACCACATCCTTGGTAATTGTTTTAACCCATACAGAGACTTTTTTAACTTGCATGCCAGTTCTTTCCTACCCTTCACCGCAAAACCTTCAGGTTCCTTCATGTAGATATCCTCTTCCAGATCCTCGTGAAGAAATGTTGTCTTCACATCCATTTGTTCGACCTCAAAATCAAAAGCAGCAACAATAGATAAAAGTAATCTAATAGAAGCTACCTTGGCAACAGGAGAAAAAATATCACCAAAATCAATTCCTGGCAGCTAGGAATAACCTTTTTCTACCATCCAAGCTTTGTATTTCTCCACCTTTCATTTTTCATTTGTCCTCTTCTTGAACACCCATTTTCTGCCAATGGGTTTCCTTCCACTCGGTAAATCCACCAGATCCAAAGTCTCATTTTTGTGCAGAGATGCCATTTCATCAACCATGGCCTCTTTCCAGAGTTTGGCATCCTCTGAATCTACTACTTTCTTGAGTTCTGGGATCATCATCAATAACAGATAAAGAAGAATTTGAATATAAAGTAGATGGACTATTCCTTTCTGGTTGCCTTCTTTCTTGAACTGATCTTCTCACACCTAGATTTTGTAGCTCTTCATCTTTTGGTTCTTCGTCTGTTGTAGATTTTGATTCTTACTCCTTAAGCTCAAACTCTATCTTCTTAGGTTCCTTTGGTTGGAGTTCATGTTTAATAACATCTTTCACCTATCTAAACACCACATCTTGATTGTACACAACCTTCCTTGTTACTGGTTTCCAAAGCTTATAACCCTTTAAACCATCATTATACTCAATAAAGATGCACTTTTTAGATTTACTATCCAACTTGGTTCTTTTCTCCTTTGGAACATGTACATATGCATCACATCCAAATACCTTCAGATATGAAAGAGAGGGTTTCTTACCAATCCATAACTCTTGTGGATTCTTCTCCTCCAACGTTGATGAAGGTGATCTGTTGACTAGGTAATATGTTGTCTCCACTACCTCTGCCCAAAATTATTGTCCTAACCCGGCACCACTGAGCATGCTTCTTGTACTTTCCATCAACGTCTTGTTCCTTCTCTCTGCAACTCCATTTTTCTCAGGTGTGTATGGAGTAGTCTTTTGTCATGCTATACCACACTTCTTACAGAATTCTTCAAATTCATTAGTGCAAAACTCTCCACTGTTATCTAACCTCAACACCTTTATCTTCTTCTCTATCTAGTTTTCCGCCAGAGCCTTAAATTCTTTAAACTTGTCAAACACATCAGATTTTTTCTAAACATATCCATGTATTTCTTGAGAATTCATCTATAAATGATACATAGTACACAAACTTACCCAATGATTGAACCTTCCTAGGTCCAAACACATCATTGTGCACAAGCTCTAATATCTATATCGCCCTCTTAACATGACAGGGAAACTCACCTGATTATTCTTCACATATATACAATTTTCACTGAAATAAAAATCCAGAGAGATATTACTAATAACTTCTACCATACCTTTACCATGAAGTATTCGAAGGCCCTTCTCTCGAATATGTCCAAGCCTTTCATGCCACAATATGGTCTTCTCTCTAGAGACCACTAGATTTTCTGCTCCACTTTCAGGAACCACAAAGTTGTTGCACCCATCAACAATAGTGCTACATTGCAGCTTCTACATAGTTCTAATCTGAACTCCCCACATCAATACCAGTGCTCCCCAAACCAACTTGCAGGTATCCTTCTCGAACACTATTTTTACAACTGCATCAACTAGCTTGCTTACAAAAATCAGATTTCTAGCCAATGCAGGAATATGCAGAACACTCGGAAGTGTTTTAACCCTTGCACCTTGAAACTTCAACTTTACTTTTCAACGACCAATGATTATAGCCTTCCTATCATCACCTAAGAAGACATCATCACCATTGTATTTCTCATACTCGCGGAACCACTCTCTATGGGAAGGATGCACCTGAGTCAATCAACCATGCCTCATGATATAAATGTGTACTTGAAGAAGCCAAGTACACATCCCCACTTTCATCTGAGTTGGTTTTTGCCTCTGTAGACAGATCATCATTAGATCCCTTTCCTTTGTGAAGAGCTTTAGATTTACATTCCATTTTGTAGTGCCCTTCCTTTCCGCATTTCTAGCAAATCACCTTTATAGGTGTTCCTGGAGATTTAGATCTCCCTCTAGATTTAGATCTCCCACTCGTCGACTTATTTTTGTTTCTATTCTGGGACCGTCCTCATACAGACAAGGCATCACCATTCTAGCCCTCCATATTTTTTCATCTCATCTCCTCCATTAGCAAGGATGAATGATACCAGCCTAAGTTGCAGATACCCCAATGATGTAGCCTAAGCCGCATATACCCACAATATGCAAATATAATTGCATGTCACACTATGTGTGTCCCAAGAATTCCAAAGATTCCATACTTAGTAAAAACTTCAATTAATCAAGGTTAAGGCTCCTTAATCAAACTCTATGCCGAAATACAACATCTGATGAAAACCCACTTTACCAAAGTCTAAGTCTTTAAGCGGATATATATTGAGTTATCTCTTAACCCTTATAACTCAACCTCTTGGTTAATTTTATTACCCGTGCATATCAACCATACCGTGGTCTTCAGACTTTGGTTAACACCCAAACTTAACCCATAAAACATTAATTCTGTCTATTTCTATTATAACTCTTGTATAATAGAAATAACTCATAAAACACATTTAAGCCATTACATATCCACCTTTCTTTGAATATTTTCAAATATATTGATGCTCTCTTTAGCATGCTTAATTCTTGTCATTGATCTCATTCCCGGATCTGATGGTTATTGTGTCAACCAATCATTAACTATCCCGGACGATCTCCACCGTTGATTTGCTCCACCCGATCCAACGAGTGTTGTGTCACCTAATCGCCAACAAGCTTGGCTGATCTTCACCATTGATCAATCCCACTTCATACAACGGTTATCGTGCAATCTCACATAGAATTAACCATGACTAATATTAGAATGAAGGCATGCGAGAAAAGTGGTTTTCTCTTTCCTCCATGTGATACGTTTCAACCGCTAAGGTTAATCACGTAGAATTCTGAAATACCATTTACTACCTTTAGGCTACGCGAGAAACTGCTTACCCTTTGTAAGACTGCTTCATCCTTTTCTAGCACGTGGGTTTAATCTCTGTTGTCCATCTTCTAAACTTATTGTGTGCCATTTAATCTTAGCTGTCTATCTCCCTTGCTCTCGTTCGTTGATCTGATTGATTCAATGACTCTGCTTCACTGCTACATTCTTCTGTTTCTTACTATGTAACAGCTCATTCAACTTTTTACCTATGTATTTGCTCCCACCTGACGATCTTCATTGGTTCTAAACTCGATCTCTACTTGTTCCTTTATGCTTCCTTCACCTTCACTGTAACATTAAAGGCTTCCTCCTATATTTTCTATGTATAAAGTTGTAACACTCCTCTTTCCACCTCTTCTCTAGTTCTTTACACATGCAACCTATGTTACGCGAAATTACACAAGTTCACACACAACTTATAATTCAAATACACATCACACAAACACAGAATTGAGTTATCTGTATTAGTAAACAAACATTTACAC
Source organism: Pinus taeda (assembly GCA_000404065.3). NCBI lineage: Eukaryota > Viridiplantae > Streptophyta > Pinopsida > Pinales > Pinaceae > Pinus > Pinus taeda. The sequence goes on from APFE031053481.1 coordinate 118,719, forward strand.
ATGAATTTCTCCCTCGGTCTAATCTTCTATATCAATGGCCTTTCTTTCCTTCCCATAGACTTACAGTCAAACCTATCCAATCTCACTCTAACTAACTAAATCTCTACCTCTCTACCTTTTTACTATGCCTTTTAGGCTTACATTTATACAAAAGGTTCTATTTAACCAATTCTCATTCAGATCCTTAATCTACTGAACTAAATCCTGAATATCCTTTAAGTGCACTTTTAACCACTCTTAATCCCTAAGAATCCTCTCTAGTTCCACGAATCATAACATCACTTTCTAGTCTAAGGCATATAATTGATTTCCAACTCTCTTGTCATCACTCATCATCACTCATGTTCTCCTACATTCGAGAGAATTTACAAATATCCTCACAACATCTAATTAATTCCTATTCTAATCACTCGAAACATTAATAATTACATACATAGGAATCCAACTTCCTTGAAAACTCAAGATCCCCTAAGTTAATTAAAATGTAATGAAATTGCTGAGTTGTATGCTCCTGCATCAGACTCCCAAGGTTAAAATAATCATGATCTCCTAATCATCTGCTTCTGACCTTTGTCTTCATGGATCCCATACTTTGTTCTATAATTTGTCTTTGGTTGTTGTTGTTGTTTGATGTTGTTCTCGAGGTTTCCATACTTTATGTTTCTTTACTTGACTAGCTATGCTTTCACAATTTGTTGTTGTCTTTCTCTTTCCACTGCTCCTTGGCCTTCTTACTATTGTTTTCTTCTGAGGCTCCTTCATCATTAATCTTATTATTCTTTCAATCTCTATGTCCAATTTATATTTTGACTAATAATTACTTTTCCATTTGTTGTTGTACTCTATCCACTCATCTTCAAACTGTTGTTTATTGTCTTCTCTTCAAAGTTGTTGGATCCTTACTACCGCCCTTTCAACCTTACCCTCCTGTTGCTTTCTAAACAACTTCTATTCAATATTTGGAAATTTACTTTCGAAAGTAAATTGTCCTCCAATTTCCTTTGTACTTGATTCCTCTCAAATACATCACTAAGTTGTTTTCTAATTCCAGCATACTTTCTCTCCTCTTCTTTGACAACCCTCAGTAATTGTCCTTCACTTCCTTGACTGATTCTAACAATCAGTTTAACTTCTTCAAGCATGGTATCTTCATGCTTTTCTTCTTCATTATCAGCATGTCTATCCTGGCAACTTCCAGTCCTCTGCAGTTCTAAAACTGACTCTTCAACTTGAAACATGTATGTCTCATGTTCATCAAATCTTGTAATCATAAAACAATTATCATAATAAAAAATATAAGGCCTTAGTGCCTCTTCTTCCTTTGGAAACATTTTAGTATGTTGCTATGATTTTTCCTCTTTTATGAGCACATCAATATGTTGATTCTTCAAAGGATTCTCAAGACTGTCAGCAAGTCTCTCTTCCACACCATTTGCTTCAATGATGTCTTTCTGCTCCTATCCACTGTAGTGAACTTCTTCATTCTCATTCAACTCTGATTTTACAACTTGAACACTTACTCTTTGGTTTTAAAGCCTTTTCTCCAAAAGACTTAACTCATGCCATAAATTTGCCATCTCACTTGGAATTTCTCCCAAAAACTGTATACAAACTTCACTATCTTCCTCTTTGTCATAAATCCAATTTCTTGGTGACACTACTTCTTCATTCTCGATCAGAATAAAATTCTAATCCTCAATCTTTGTGATAGTTTTAGATGTCTTTCCATCACTCTTCCTTTGGTCATTTAAGAAAATCAATTTCTCTTTGTCCTTACCAATAAAAAATTCCTTATCATAAGATATAACTGTCTCATCTCTACTAAATATATTTCCTTCACTAACCAAGGAATTTATGAACTCCTTCTGCTGTAATAACTCAACTTGATCTTCATTTGAACGACAGTCATTATCATTCTTTGCTTGGAAACTTTCAACTTCACTCAAGATAGTTCCATAGGATGGTTTGTCTTCTGTAATACCTGCATTCACATACAACTTTCCAGTCTTAAATCCATAAGACCTCATTGCAGGTTTTAACCCTGTACAGAAATTACCTACATACGAATTCTAAAACACAAAAAATAGCATAACACATAAAACACATATACACATAGATTTCCACTGGATCCTAAAACTGGGACTACCAACTTGATTTTTCAGTATGTTCCTTTCAATGTTAAAATAAATATTTATACATGCTGAAGCATCCAATACTATGGATCGAAAACCATCGCATCCAAAACCATGGACCAAAAACCATCGTGTCCAAAACCATGTGTGAAAATCATGCACAAAACCATAGGTAGGTCTGGCCAACCTAACATAGGGTCCAAAACCAAAATTTATAGAGTGGGGTTACCTACACCCCTCAAACCCCCAATTGAACACTCGTTGGTCTAGGTTGCCACAATATTCTCACCTGATGTCTTTGAGACCTCTACATGATATTGTTCTACCATTCACCTGCACTTTGAATGGACTGTTCTCTGACTCATTTTCATCTACAAATTATGCTACACTTTATCTCTGTGTGCCTACTATTTGTCAGATTTAAAGTATGATCTCTTCTTGCTTGCATTCATACCTTTAAAACATAACTTTGTTCTAAATTTTCTCGAAGAATTCTTACATGCAAAATTTCCTTGTTCTGCTTTGATACCAAATGATACCATCCTAAGCTGCATATACCCCAATGATGCAACCTAAGACGCATATACCCACAATATGCAAATATGATTGCATGTCACACTATGTGTGTCCCAGGAATTCCAAAGATTCCATAGTTAGTAAAACCTTCAATTAATCAAGGTTAAGGCCCCTTAATTAAACTCCATGCGGAAACACAATATCTGATGAAAACCCACTTTATCAAAGTCTAAGTCTTTAAGCGGAAATATATTCAGTTCTCTCTTAACCCTTATAACTCGACATTTCAGTTAATTTTATTACCCACACATGTCAACCATACCATGGTCTTCAGACCTTGGTTAAAACCCAAATTTAACCCATAAAACATTAATTCCACCTATTTCTATTATAATTCTCCTATAATAGAAATAACTCATAAAACATACTTAAACCTTTACCTTTATGGCTTTCTTCGAATCTTTTCACATATATTGATGCTCTCTTTAGCAAATTTAATCTCTGTTATCAATCTCATTCCCTCATATGATGGTTATCGCATCACTTGATCATTAACTATCCCAGACGATTTCTGCCCTTGACTTGCTCCGCTCAATCGAATGGTTGTCATGTCACCCGATCACCAACAAGATTGGATGATCAATCTCACTTGATCCAAAGGTTATTGCGCAATCTCGCGTAGAATTAAGCACGACCGATATCAGAATGAAGGCACGCAAGAAAAGTGGTTTTCTCTTTCATCCATATGATACATGTCAGCCGCTAAGCCTAATCACATAGAATTCTAAAATACCATTTACTATCTTTAGGCTACATGAGAAACTGCTTCCCCTTTCTGAGACTACTTCATCTTTTTCTACCACGTGGGTTTAATCTTTGTCGTCCATCTTCCTGATTTATTATGTGCAACTTAATCTTAGCCATCTATCTCCCTCACTCTCATTTGTTGATCTCATTGATCCAACAACTATGCTTCGCTGCTACGTTCTTCTGTTTCTTACTGTGTAACAGCTCATTCAGCTTTATGCCTATGTATTTTCTCCCACCTGATGATCCTCATTGGTTCTAAAATCGATCTCTACTCATGCCTTTATGCTTCCTTCACCTCCACTATAACATTAAAGGCTTCCTCCTATACTGTATGTGTATAAATCCGCAACACTACTCTCTACACCTCTTCTCTAGTTTCGTACACCTACAACCTAGGTTACGCAGAATTACTCAAGTTCACACATAACTTATAATTCGAATACACATTTCACAAACTCGTAATTGAGTTATATGTATTAATAAACAAACATTTACACAGGAATTTCTCCCTTGGCCTGATCTTCTATATCAGTGGCCTTTCTTTCCTACCCATAGGCTTACAGTCAAAGCTATATAATCTCAGTCTAACTAACTGACTCTCTACCTATTTACCTTTTTACTATGCCTTTTAGGCTTACATTTATACAAAAAGTTCTGTTTATCCAATTCTAGTTCAAAACCTTAATTTGTTGAACTAAATCCTGAATATCCTCTAAGTCCACTTATAACTCCAGTTAATCCCTAAGAATACTCTCTAGTTCCACGAATCATGACACCACTTTCTAGTCTAAGACTTATAATTGATTTCCAGCTCTCTCATCATCACTCATCGTCACTCATGTTCCCCTACATTCGAGAGTATTTACAAATATCCTCACAACATCTAATTAATTCCTATTCTAATCACTTGAAACATTAATAATTACATACATAGGAATCCAACTTCCTTGAAAACATAAGACCCCCTAAGTTAACTAAAATGTAATGAAATTTTTGAGCTATATGCTCCTGTATCAATAAACTATTTAATTAAACTGCAAGGCAGTTGCATTTATACCTATTGCAATAACTAGACTATCCCACGAATCTAGTAGAGAACACAACAAACTGATGCACTTATCTTCATCTGAAATTTTAATATCAACATATAATAACTGAATTACCAACACTATTAAATGCATTCAAATGCTCTGTCATCGAGTCTCCATCTTTCATCCTTAGGTCATACAACTTTTTCCGTAGGAACAGTTGATTCACTAGAGACTTAGATTGGTACAAAATCCCTTAACTGTCCCACAAAGCCTTAGTTGTAGCTTCCCCTGATACATTTAGTAATACTGAATCTGAGGCACACAATCGTATTATGCTCTTCGCCTTCTGATCCAACTTCTTCCATTCTTCATCGAACACTCCCGTTGGTTTAGTACTCAGATCTACCGCAATCCACTGATATTTATCCACCAATAGATTCTTCATCTTGAGTTTCCACAACTTAAAACACTAACCATTAAATTTCTTAATTTCTATCTTTCCACTACTTGCCATCTTCTTTCACCACCAAAATCGATCCCGCAGATCTCCCACTGAATAGGGTCTACCATAGGCCCGAGCAAAAACCCTCAAAAACAAAGGCATCCCCTTGAAGCGAAAATAGCTCTGATACCAAATGTAGGTTTTAACCCCGTAGATAAATTACCTACGTACAAATTCTAACAACAAAAAATAAACAACACAAGAGCATAACACATAAAACACATATACAAAAAGATTTTGCCTTGGATCCCAAAATTGGAACTACTAGATTTATTTTTCATTATGTTCCTTTTAATGTTACAATACATATTTATACATGTCAAAGCATCCAATACCGTGGACCAAAAAACCATCGTGTCCAAAACCATGTGCAAAAACAATGCACAAAACCATAGGTAGGTCTACCCAACATAATATAGGGTCCAAAAAACAAAAAATCCCCGAGGTGCTACACCCGACCCCATAGAGGGGGGCTACCCACCCCCCTCAAACCCCCTTAAGACCACACCATTGTGCAATCGAAACAAAAAAGGGGGGCTTTGCCACCCCTCGAACTCCCCATTAACTAGGGATGCTAGTCATAGAAAGAATATAACACAACCCAAGAGTATAGGTATAGATGTGTCGTAGTCTTTAAGCCCAGCCGGTTCATGACCTCTACTAAGATGAGGTTATTTTGGCTCCTGCTATCGAAAATGAACTGCAACAGAGAACCCTTCACCCACATCTGTGAGTGGAAGATGCATCCCCCCCGCTTTGGATCTTCAAGCTCAATATTCTAGATCTTAGTGGTGGTCAGGGTGGCACTAGGCTCTGCATGAATGATCTTCTTCCGTTTTTCATTCCCCTTATTAGGTTCTAATTCAGAGTAGAAACATGTATCTGATTCTGAGGCCTTTGGCTCGGCCACTAGTGACCTCTTGGCCTAACACTCACTTGTGTTGTGAGTGGAGCTCTTATGGAACTCACACCATTTTCTTGTGTTCTTCTTTATCTTAGAGATGTTGTTCTTTGTGTGTTGCTTCAATGTGATGTCTAGGGTAGGCATGCCTAGGTTCTGTCCTTTATCCTATGTTTTGGGGGCTCCTTTTTGTTTCTTTGGATTCACAGATCTAAAGTCTCGCTTCTTCTATTTAAACATCTTCTCAAACTTGACAGTGTATCAGTACGTCATGCCAAGTGAGGAAATGTCCAAGAAATCCATCTCGTCTTGGATGTACTTGTGTAGACACTCACAATACTTGAGTACCAAATGGTGCTCAGTATCCATGATACCTATCTTTCTATGAAGGGTATGGAAATCATTTGTGAACTCCAACACATCTCGGTCCCTCCCTTATCGAAGCATGGTCCACTTTATGTATATATCTTCATAGCTCTTGACAAGGTAATATTATCTCTTGATGTCATCTCAAAAATAATCCAAAGTGGGTGCAGCTGAAAAGAACGAGGGACATTCTCGTCTTTTTGTTCACATTAGGTTTCCCACCAGTCCTAGACGTGTGGGGTCGCTTTGAGAAGTGAAAAAGTAATATTTTCCTGATTGGAAAATTCATGAACTGAAAAATATCCTTCCAATATATTTAACCATTTTTCTACGGTGTATGCATCTATCAAGCCCTCAAATATGGTAATATCAAAGTTAACTTGTACCTTAAAAGGAGTGGCACCTTGGGAGTGGTTGTTGGATGTAAATGTGTTACCTATGGGTAGCCATCAAAAGATCTAAGGAAAGATATCCATCATCACATTCCTATGTCACTTTATGGCTTCCTCAAGCAACATTTTCAAAGGATATCATGCCCCATCATATTTCTTTTCTTCCTCCATGGGAGGTCATCAGGTTTGCGAGGCTGATTTTGTAGCGGTTCAACTAGATCGAGCCCTAACTACTTATACCCTAACCTCGTTGGGGACATGCACATAAAAACACAGAAAGAGAAGACTGCTCTAATACCATTGATCTGAACTTAAATAGGAACACAAAAAACTACAAATATAATCATAAATACAAATATGGAGCAGAAAAGCACTTCATTTCATTAATAGACAGATACTGAATTATGCTTACAAGCAAAATGGAAATAAGATAGCTTAGGCAATAGTAACTTATCTCTGAGAAGAGATGTGGTGGACACATGCCTCTGAATTGTGTTACAATGAGGCTCCATGGCATATTTATTATTGAAAAACATGAGAAACCCCTAAACAACCAAAACCCTAACCGCAGGAGATGTAACACCAAGAGTTTGTTGGCCCCATTGGGGTTAGTTTGGTAGCCAACTTCCTAGGGTCATAACTTGGTCATATTATCTCTGTATGGAACATACGATACCTTGCTGGAAATGTCTCTCTATGTACTAGATGTTTTGCCGTAGGCCATTACCTATGGCTATGGGTTTACAGCAAAACTCAAAAAATGTCGTTTAGGGGTCAAAACTACTGTGAAAGTGCAAGATCCGAAAAACTGCTAAAAAGAGTAAATGATGAAATAAACAAGGAAACATATGAAACTAACTAGAGGGTATAGGTGGAACAGGCAGGTGGCCACCAATATTCACCCGAATCAATGATGAACTCTCTTCTTGGTAATATTAGCCAACTTCACTAGCCAAGACTCTGCCTACACTTCTTTTCTCAAACCACACCTATCCATTAGGTCAAGGTTAGCATAACTATAATTAAATCAAGGGTCATTCAAAATAGAAACCACTTGATCACAATGCCTAATGTCCATCTTGATGATATATGCTTAGTGATCTGCCTTCCTGTTATCCAATGTTGCATAGATATTAGGAATGGTCTGCCTAATATCCTCAATTGTCTGTGCTTCCTATGCATTGTAGATATGATGCCTACCACCCAGATATGATGAGAAATCCTTCTTGGGATGTTCCCTTCCACATATCCAACACTACAATTGTCCTTTACCCTCACCTTCATTATGTTTCCCTCCATGTTGTGACCCATGTCCCTTTCAAACTACATTAAAATTCTTATAAGGAACAACATTCTCTTTCTCACCTACATCCTGAGGTCCTATTTGTTTCGGTGGCCATTTACCCTTAGTATTTTCTTTCCCTTTCTAACCTTGTTGAGATTCTATCTTATGCTTTGATTTCTCATAACAATGCTTCAACTTTCTAATTACTTCTTCAAGCGACCGAGGCTCATCATACTTAATCCGATCTTTAAATGTTAATGTAATCCATTGACAAATCTCTAAACTTTGGCCTTCTCATCCTTAAGATATCGTACATGCTTAAATAAATCCATGAACTTAGTCATTTACTCCTCATGTTTCATTGATCCCATCTTCATCTCATAGTAATCCTTATCTTTACTCTTATAGTACTTCTCTTACAAGTAGTTCTTCCTAGAATGTCACTTGAATTCATGCTAACTCGAATCCTTTCTCATGATGTATCTAACCTACTTCACATATTCCCACCATGTGTACACATTCCCTTTGAGGCTTCAAATAACTATTATGGTGTTCATGTTCTTTGTGTAATCATGAAACTTAAAAAATTTCTTCATGCCAAGTAATCATCCCTCTGCATCTTTCAGTTTCTTCAACTCTCAATCAAACGTAGGTGGCTTGGATTTGTTGAACTCATCCAACAAATGTCCTTTGTCATTCTGTCTATAAGGATGATAGCAATGATGACCATGGTACATGTCTGAAGTAGAACTATAATAAATTCCATGTCCACTACCTCTCATATCAAGTGTATCCATGAATCCTCCATCCCTGACAGTATCATCCCAATCCAACCTATGCCCATCATGAGATCTGCTACCATAGGATCCAGTAGTCATGTCCTATTTTTCTTGACTAATCCTAAGAAGTCCCTATCTCTGTAATTATGACAAACTCTCAAGGATAACTACATTAACGCTTACTCGTTTCTCCTATGCCCTAGTGAGTGTCCCTTGTGACTAAATTATTATGTCATTATTTTCTTTGCAACTTCTTGTTTCTTCCTTCAAACTTCTCAAAGTGTTTGATATGTGAGGGGAGTACTCATCATCATGTTGCTCATGTAATCTATAAGGAGAGTCTCGTGAACAATAATCCGCCATTTTTCTAGTCATATTTGATCCTCTTCTTCTTGCAAGTATAGCATGTCAGAGAAACCAAATACAAACATAAACAACATACCTCAGTATAGTTCAAGGGATGGTATCTCATCTACAATATCAATGAAATTAACATGATACATGTATAATCATAATCATAACAATATAAGACATCATCTCAATCATGATATGGTTACCATGCATGATGTCAAAACTGTAACACTGACTTGATACATGTTAATCAGGTCCACTATAATGCATGCATAACAACATATATACCTTGACATGCACAACAAATGCATATACAACTGACATGAATTTATGAAAAACACATCCCAAAAACAACATCATCAACTTCTACATGACAACAAAACTGTAAAAATGACTACCATCATGCACTCATAACAAGCACATATACAATATTCAGGCATGCATGACAAACACATTCTTCCCATATAGTCCAAGTCTTGAATCATGCTCTAAAACCACTCTAAAACAACTTCCTCCCACACTTACACAATTTCATCAGTCCATCGAGGTAAATGTGTGATGAAGAGTTACTATGATATGACTCAACCTGGTAGATACATTTAAGGAAGTGGAATTGTCCAACCAAAATTTTACTAACCATCCTCAGGAACTACAAGGCCCCCATGCACTAACCGACCACTCCAAGTGGCCAACCCCTAAGTTAACTTGACTCTATAATGATATAGACTCTCATTCACTCACATGAAAAGGAAATCCAGTGACTGTAACCCTCTAGTCACTCCCATGAGCATGGTTCTCAGCAATTGTAGACTAAATTACTCAACTTTGTGTGAGTAACCCAACCTCTGAGCCACTTTATTAGGGATAGGATTCAAACCTCTAACCAGAACTTCATGAAACTCTCAAAAATAATAAATGACACAAAGAAAAAACCATTAATTCAAGACTCGATTAAGGACTTAGCTTGACCCATCCTAACCATGACATAGATTTTTCCAAACACATCATGAACATGTAATCTATAGTTCAAAATTACATATCTCAACATAGGGGTCTCATACTTATCTAAGAATCATCAAGAACGTCTAATTCCCTCTCACAATAGATGCATTATTATTATTAGGTCATGCATTCATAACCATTCATTTACTATTGAAAGCATGATGAGAGACATAGATAAAGTATGTCATCAAACCATGACTATAACCAAAATATAACCTGAATAATAGCAATGATTAAAAATTGTCAAAGCCACATAATAATAAGTACATCTACGCATAAAATACAATAGGAAAGGATCTCTTACTAACATATGCAAAAGACAACAAAGTCAGGGACTTCCACATACCACCCGACCATAGATTTGGTTGAACCAAATCTTTCTTTCAACCAATCACCCCCTTGCCATACTCCAAGCATGAATGTGGAACTCACACCAAAACATCTACGGCTTCGTCATGTGTTACCATTTATCTCGCCATTACCGGTCAAGGGATTTTTAGGCCCAAAAACCTCATCTATACAACTAGGCCTAATAGTGTATCCTGCCATTACCAGTCAAGGGATTCCTAGGCCCAAACAAAGAACATATACTAACAGGATTTACTTCAATCCTGTCATTACTGTTCAAGGGATCACTAGGCCCTCAAAAATCTTGGATGCATCTAGATTTCTTCACCAATACCTTGAGTATTTTTCCTGTCTCCACCCTCAGGTTTTACTGCGTATCCCACCATTATCAGTAAAGTGATTCCTAGGCCCTTGGGAATTATCTTAAGACCACATCACCCATTCCAAAACCATCTAGAAATCCAAAGCTAAACCAAATGGAAGAACCCCATCACACCATGGCTCTCCAGAAATGGAAAGGAAAGCTTGAAACAAATGCCACACCTAGAAAACCCCATGCCAATGACATCAAGAGAACCAAATACACACATGCATGTACCATGCATGCCAAAACTAATAAGGAAATCATACATGCAACTCGATACCTGAAGGTAATGCCACTATAGTCACTTAATCTAACTCTTCCTTTCTTGATCTTTGTTTCGCTTTTCTTTCTTTTCCTTTGTTTGCCTTCTTTTCTCTAGTGCTAGAGTGCTCCAAGAATTCTCTAAATGTGCAAGAGTATGAGAGAGAGAATAAAGAGAAAGAGTTCTAAAATTAAACTATCAAAAGGCTAAAATGACAAAAGCTGTGAAATTCTCCTCATAAGCCTTTTTATTAATGAGGCCTCTATTTTCTTCAATTTTCTCTAATTTCCTTCAATTTCCTCCTCACATGCAACTTGTGACATTTCACCTTCTTTTTCTCCTATTTTCCATTATTTCAAAAATAAAATATCAATAATGCTTCTTTTCAAATCCTTTTTCATTGTCATTAGCCATAATAAACCAAATGAACACCCACTAGGAAGTCTTTCCCAACATTTAGCTTTGAATGTGTCCCATGTCCTTGGTCTTATTTTTCCTTTTTGAACATTATTACGTGAAATTTTGACGCAGTGTTGTTACAGCAGATGTCAAAAGGTTCATGGATAGATATAAAATTTTCCAAATTGCTAAAGGGAGACAACATACTACAGGGCTATATCAGTGACTGCCCATACCCAACAGACATTGGGAAGCCATAAGTATAGATTTTACTATGGATTTGCCTAGACCTCAAAGGAAAAATGACTCAGTTTATGTAGTAGTGGATAGGTTTTATAAAAAACAACACTTCTTACCCTATTCGAAAACAAATGATGCTTCCCACATTACAAATTTGTTTTTCTAGGAAGTGGTGAGACTACATGGATTCCCTAAGAGTATTGTCTCAGACCGAAACACCAAGTTTGTTGGACATTTCTGAAGAACTTTATGGAAGAAATTGGGGACAAACTTAACCTGCAACTCAATTTATCATCCCTGAACACATGAGCAGACCAAAGTCATTAATAGAAGTATGAGTAATTTACTAAGGTATCTAGTTCATGAGAATAATAAAGAATGGGATCAAGTGATCCTCCATCGATCTGAGGGGTATTTATAAACTCAAGAATTTGGGGAGAGAAGAGAATCAAAGTGGTGATGTAGATGAGTTTTCTACAACAGCACAAATGATCCATGGATAGCTTAAAGCGAAACTATAGGAAATCAATCTTAAATATAAGAAGAGACTTGATCTTAAGTGAATTTTGAAGTTGGGAATCTAGATTTGGAACATTTGAGGAAGAAAAGGCTCCCAAAGCATGAATACAATAAACTGAAGTTAGAAAAAATTGGTCCCTACAAAGTCTTGAGGAAGTTCTCAACAAATGCTTATGAGATCAAGTTATCTCAAGGTATAGGAATTTATCCTATATTTAATGTTGCACACTTGTATCCTTATCTGGAACTTGGAAAAGAGGAACCAAATGAACAAGAGCAGAGTTAATGGGAGACTCAACTACCTACAACTTAGAACCTACAAATGGAAATGATTCATGACCAAAACCTAATCAAAAGAACCAACGATAAAAACTACTTTGAGTATTTGGTCAAGTGGAAAGGTCTTCCAGTTGAAGAAGTGGTTTGGATGGATGAAGCAGAGATTTGAAAACATGGCAGCACTATTGAAGACCTCATGGAAATAATTCCACGAAACCTTTTGTTCCGAGCAAGTTTTATGCAAAAGAATCACTCCACATTTTGTTACAAAACAAAATTTTGTAAATAACTTACAATGACTTCTGCTTATTTTCCCCTTGTGGAACAACTATGTTGATTATGGTTATTATGTTTCGTGATGTGTTTTTTTAGCTGAGACAACTCGTTAGGTTGTTAGCACACAACTTCTAGAGAAGCCCAGTTGTCACATGGTCACTATTAGGCAATGTCTTCCCTTTCCTTTTTCGAATTATCCGTCTCTACTGTATATATATATATATTATATATATATATATATTTATAAAGATCCTCACGAGCATGTATAGTAACATATATGTGGTGTGTGAACTCCTCAAGAGGGTGAAGGACAGAAGAAAGAAGGAATGAACTACTTTTTTGTGTGTCATGAATGGTTTGGTTCCTGTTTAGTTTGCAATCTGAATTGTTAGGTTCAAGGTAGTGACTATGTTTATTTCCTTTGAGTTATAAAGCTCGGTACTAATTAATTTTCAATGGATCAAAAACAATAGTCGTATGGTCCTTCACTTGTTGTCAAATAAGGGTGACCGCTCTTGAGAATAACTCTGAGCCATGATAGAAAAGTTGAATCAAGGCTCTCTTGAAAGAAAGTTTGAGACATTGATCAAGCCCTGAGCTTAAGTAGATTGCAGATTCCCCAAATATTCGGGAATCAGACAAACATGGGCGCGGTCAAAAAATTGACCATGCCCATGTCTGTCCGATTCCTGAATATTCAATGAATCTCAATCGACTTAAAGATACCGTTGATCAAATAGTGAAGAATCTTTACAGAGGATACGGCTCCAAATGACACGTAATTCTTAGGGTTTTGTCATAAATTGAAAGGTGGGGCGTCTAACTCAATGGTCAGTCCCGTCAGAAATATTTTAGGAGTTGTCTATAATGCGATTTTTTGGAGATTCCGGTGACGGAATCCGGCGGAAGAAATGAGGTTAAATCTTGATTTTTAAGCAGTTAAAATGGTTTTTTAACTGTATATTTGGATTCAGCCCCTTGGAAAACCCCTGGGAGCCATTGATTGTGCAGAAACTAGCTATCAAACTTGGGATTTCAATGAATTGCTGCCGGATTTTGACCGGAAAAATCCGCCGGAAAGACTTTCAAAAAGTCGCGTTATAGACTACTGCAATATTTTATATCATGAAGCTACAACATAGTCTCGATTGTAATCTCGCACTGTCAGCTCTGCTAGTAGTCAGAAATCGGGGATTCGTCGCTGTAAAGGTCCAGCTAATACGGAAAAGCCTGCTACCCCGACCTCAAGTCATGTACCACTGCTCGATCTGTGTCGAAACAATGAAGACAGTTGGTGCTGCTCTCGTGGATACCAGCAGGGCTCTGACCCAGAGAGGTGGTGCTGCTCTGGTGGATACCAGCAGGGCTCTGACCCACATACGGTCCCAACACCCGAATCATCTTGGAAATTGTGCAGGCTATGGAGATTTTGCATGCATCGCTCCTTTGAACGTTTGGTTTTTAATTTTTCAATAAAATAAAAGAGCCTGTTACACGCAGAAACTGTGGAACAAGGACACTCAGTGAAGTCGCAGTTTTATATCTATGGTGGGTGTGAAATAAAAGTAAAAAGAAATATTTATCTGGCTAGAAATTGGATGGTTGGATTTAAGTAAAAAAATATTATTTTTATTATTAATTATATTATCAAAATTATTCAGAAAAAATTGAAGTTTATTATTTAGTGGGCTTTAATGGTAAGCGAATATGTTTCTTGGTAAGAAGGTCACTATGTTCAAAACTACAGGGGGTTTAGAGTATGCTTGCCTTTGAGTGGGTCCTTGTCCACAAAACAGAAGGTTATATCCTAATTTGGGGTTCTAGCTTGCGGTGACCTAAATTGGATACATATATTGAATAATATTTATACTATACTTCTTAGATACATTGGAATAAAAATTATTCTACGGAATGATAATTTTGTGTTTTTTATGATATTTTGTATTTTATTGTGATAAAATATTATTTTAAATATATATTATTATATATATATATAATATATATTAAATAAATAATTATATTATATAGTAGTTATATAGATATATATTTCAATAATAAAGCATTTAGATAACACTAAAATTTGTCTTCTTTATAAATTTTGAGTTTGAATTAAAGTTATATCATTATTTGTAAAAGAAAAATATTCAAAATGAAAATTTAAATTTATCGATAAGTTGGAGAAAGAAATTATTCATCCGATCACTCATCTTTTGACATATCATCATTTGATAATTTAAAATAATTTATTTGTCTTCCACCAATATGTAGATTTTCATGGTGTTGTACAAAATCTTGCATTATGATTCTGCACTAGATTTTGATATTCAGTCATTTAAGGTTTATTTTTGCTTGCATAAATGGATTGGGAATTTAGATTGTGTAAATTATATAATTTAAAAGTTGTTTAATTCTATGTAATCAATACAATTTTGGGAGAGAGATTGATATTTAGCTATTTAAAACACATGTTTGTTGTAGAAAAGACTCAACACACTTAAAACTCATTACAGTATTTAGATCGTGTAGACTCCACAACTCAAACTTATGAATTTAATAATTTTTTATTCGATTTTTTATTAAAAAAAAAAATAATTCCCAAACAAAACAACAATAAAAAATGGATTAAATAGTTTCCCATACGTTTAAAAAACTCTTCTCAACCAATTAAAGTAAAATATAATTATATTTTAATAAAGTTAAGTAATTACACTTATAATATCCGGTCACCAAATATATTACAAAAAATGATTCGTAGGAATTTAATGATTGAAAAATCATTTATAAAAATTACATGGAATTATTATATATATATATATATATATATTACATTTTTTAATATGATATTTAATGTATAATGATTATCAATTCAGGTTAATTTTAAGAACATTTTTCTAAATTTCATCCCACTCCACTTCAATGCGTCATATCTACATGTAACAACCATGATTTGAATTGGGCAAATAGTTTTAATGCTATTTATGATGTGTAATAAAAAAAAAATCATTTCCACCGCTACCATTTCACACCACGTAACTAAACAGGACAACCATGGTTTCAATTCCACAGGTAGATTTTAGCATTTAATGTCTCTACTGTATCAAATATTTCCATCCCCAAAACTATGATGTTCGTGGACTTACGCTCCAACACATGTTTGTAGTTATCACATTAGCCATTGCGTGGACTCCAATTGCCCTGGTGTCCTGGTGTTATTGACATCCAATCTCAGCGATTTAACGAGTTAAACGCTAGCTTCTCGGTAGAATCTTGAGCCAGAATATTAGAGTTAATATAGGTATAAGACATTGGACAAAGCAATTAAGAAACTATATCAGGGATTTATGCGGGCGAAATTTACATTTAAATACTTTGTTAATTTGAAATTATTACGAGCTTCGAATCATAATGAGTTTAGAATCTTAATAATTTTTATTTTTTCAAATTTGATATTATGCAATTGAATATTTTTTTTGTTTTTGGAATTTTACCATCTTATTTTTAAAAAATATTAAGGTTGATTATCAGAAATATATAAATTGGGGAAATATAATATAGAAGTAATTAATAAATAATTTTAAAAAATTATATTTATAAGGATTATTATAAAATAATATACGCTGATTAAAATAAATCTTATTAACATTAAATAAAAAAATAAAAAACTTAATAATAAATATAAAGGGATGTAGAGAAAAAAAATATGATATTTTTCAAATTACAATAAAATTAATGAAGTTTAAAGTATTTTTTAAAAAGAAAAATGAATTCTCCAATGGGATGAATATAGGGAATGTCAGATAAAAATAAGAATGAGAAAGTAGGTGATTTAGGAGGGAAGAAAATAATACGAAATAAAATTGATATAAAATAGTAAAAAAAGCTAAACAATGAGTTTTTAGGATTAAGCGAGGGAATAATAAATAAAGGAAAATGTCAAATAGAAATATAATTGAAATGTTATTATTGAGTTAAAAAGTGGAAATGGAAAATCTTTGTAACTCAATCGGAAAAAAATTATAGATGATAGGTTTTTTTAAATTAAATGAAATATAAATAAAAATGAAGATTTAATAATAGGTTAAAGACAAAAAAAAATTAATGTTTAAAAAAATACTTTTAAATGAAAAGTGATGGAATCATAATAAATAATGGGTTTTTGGATTTTAGAGATATATGGATGGCAGAATTTTATGAATTGATGATAAGTTTTTAAAATTCAGAAAAAGTGCCCAACCAACCATCTATCAATGATTCTTTTTATGGTTCTATCTAACCTATGCCCTTCAGCTTCCATAAAAATGTATTCTCAATTTTTATTTTTATTTTTATTTAGAATTCAGCTTCCATAAAAATGTATTCTCAATTTTTATTTTTATTTTTATTTAGAACTTTTTTATGTTAGTTGTGTTTTTTCTTTATTTTTTAATTTTTTTATTATTTGACCAATATAATTTATATATATTATTTTTATTTGTATTTTTGAAATATAGAATTATATTTACTTATCTTTTATTATTTTAATTTAATTATTTATGATTTATTTTTTACTTATTTATTTGTTTTTGTCTATTGTTTTTTTATTTCACCATAGTTATTTAATACATTAATATTTTATTTGTGGTTATTTACTATTTTTTCTATTTTAATCAATTAGTTAACTCTCATTTCTGCTTATATTATGGTGATTAAAATGTTGGCTAAAATAGATTGTGTGGAAAGGCACTCTATAACTTAGTATGGATAGGTATTGTAATGTTAAACATTTCTACATAGTGAAAATAAAACAAAATTAGATTAAATTAAAAATA
>APFE031053482.1:0-24039 GCA_000404065.3 Pinus taeda
GAAATGAAGCAAATGATTTCTAGAGGTGAAAATGATCTGATGACACAAGATTCAGGAATGGTGGTCATGAAAAATGAAGGTTGGAGGTATTACAGTGGATGAGGCATTAACTAGATTGTGGTTTCTCAACTGAATGACTTCTCTTGAACATGTTGGCGACACTGAGATGGATTGGTAGCATTAACCCCAAAAGATGGATGGTGTGAAAGACCAATAGTGAGATGACCGGTGAACAGAATAACCCAACCCAACTCAATAATGGTGATGGAGTGAAAGTGTCATGTTCAAGAGCGACATGCTATCATAAATTTCTTCAAGTTTTTTACCTTTTTCCCTAGTCATTGCCAACCAGTACCTCTTTATTTTTGTCAAGCTTGAGGAGGATAACATATGCTTGTTCTATAATTTTCCCTTCGGGCAAACCTGTCGCTATGTTTTAATGAGTCTAGCGACAGTGAAACTCGGTCTTGTCTAGAATGGACAAGTTTGTCACTATTGTTTTAACGAGTTTAACGATAAGGATAATTCAATCCTTTTCATATTTAGATAGTTTAAAAAGGGACAAAAAGAAAACTCTAGAAGTTCTTTTTTGTAGAATAATCCCTTAAGTCCGAAAAAGGACAAAATAATACAAAAGGGATGACTTTTCTGATCACTTTAATGAGCCGAAAAAGACAAGCGCTCAAACTTTTTCGTGAGATAATCCCTCCCGAAAAAGATTAAAATATATAGGAGGGATGAGATTTCCAATCACTTTAACGAGATGCAAAGGTCAGTGCTCGACAATCTTTTCATATTTAACGAGTCTGAAAAGGGTTTAAAGGAGACTTGATTTGAGGAACGAGTGGTGTTTAGGGTAGCAATCGGTTCTGGGTAAGCTTGGAACTTCACAAAAAATGGTGGTTTCTGTGAAGAGGTTGGCTAATAAGACCACTCGTCGCAATTTTTCCTCAAAAAGGATAAACAACCAAGTGGAAGCATATGATCGGCCAAGAGATGGAGGCGATGAGAGGTACATAACCAAGGCTCAAAAGGTTGATGGAATAGCAATCACAAAGGTTTTTTATTGAAGGTGGGTTCATTTTTTAATGAGATTGAACCATGGGGGAACTATGCTCGGTGTTAGTTTCATTTTTACACAAGCGTGAAATGAAAAAATTATGCTTGAATTGGTGGTCAAAGATGTTCAATTCATTGTTTAGCATATCGGATTCCTTCATCGGTCGTTCAACTTGCTTGATCACTCCATCAAATTGATTAGAAATACATATATATGAATGAAAAATGAATTAAAACTTAACATTTTACTTGAAGTATGTGAATATTAAATACAAAAAGTAGTCTTACCTTTCACTTTCATCATTTCATTTTGAATTTGGGATTTTGGAGTTTTGGAGTGGTTTTCCCCCTCAAATTTCACCAGTTGATTTTGGGAGATCCGGTGGACCATTTTCCACACTGTCAGGACCAGGTAGGAGTTAACCCTAAGCTCTTCATTTTCATTCCATATTTTCTTGATTCTGAGCTAGTTTTTCCACTTTTCTAGGCCCCTGGGGTTTGAAGAATTTGTTCCCTAATCATCGCACCTAGCCTATATCGAAAGGTGCGATGTATATTTCACTATACATGGGCCAGTCAATATGCATCTCACCTTGCTCAAAGGAAAGGTGCAATGGGCGCAGAAATGCAACTTTACACAGTGATTTTTCATCAAATTTTTTCTTGTTTTTGCTCAAATTTGGACCTTGACTCATCTTTTTTCTGCATTTCAGATATTTGTTGGATCAATATGGTTGTCACATGGTGTGAACGAGAACATTAAGAGGAGGACATGATTTCTTTACACGATGAAGGCACAGTTGATGCATTAATAAACTATGGCTTGTTGAAGTTCTTTCGCATATCCAGCATGAGGCAACAGATCAGTTTGTTGCAGTATTTTCTCAATGCTTGGGATCCGATTGAATAGGTATTCTAGATTAGAGGTAAATCCATTCCTTTGGAGGTTGAGGACATCTACTTTTTGATGGGATTGTTGAGGCGTGGTGCCCCTCTTTCACTATCAGGATTCGCTCGTGGGGGTGAATCCATGAAAGATTACATTCTCCAGTTCTGTAGGGATGGTTCTCAGCCCAGTAGAGATGGCAAGATCAATATCCAGGATGTCACTGATCAACCATTGAGGACCATTTTATTTACCTTTTCTAGATTGGCTGGCAGCACAGCCTTACATTTGGCAAACAGATCTTACATGCAGTATGCCCTAGAATGCTTGGAACTGAAGGTATTCAACTAGTGTGAGGCAATACTTCCTATCATAAAAGAACAACTCTCCAAAGTAAAGAATGGAAGAACCAAGAATTTTGGTTACGGATCCATATTGACTGCTTTCGCTTAGGAGAGGATTCCACTGATGCAGCCTCAGAACATTTCATTGGGATTTCCAGCACCGAGGGAACCATGGATGCAGAGATGGGTTGATCTTATGGCTAGACATGCCAGCCAGTCATATATTTCCTTCTCTGATGAATTTTTCAAGTGGTTCTGTTATCACAAAACCAGAACTGATGGCTGCTAATCAGTAAGACCTTATGTAACTGTTTCAGACCAAGATTTTAGCTAGGGATTAGCCTCCCTAACTTGAGAGGGCTCTCTCAAAACAAAATACTGATTTATCTTTAGACACAAAGAGGGCTAACTCTTGAAATGAAAATTCAATAAACATACTGGTTGGACAGACAGCATAACATTTCTTCCATTGGGCTCATGGAGTCAAACATCTTTCAGTAATCTATTAACTGTTCATTCATAGAAGCTAACTCTTGAAATGAAAATTTAGTAAACATGCTGGACAGACAACATAACATCTCTTCCATTGGGCTTATGGATTTAAACATCCAGTAAACTATTAACTGTTCATTCATAGAAGCCAAGGCTGTAATGTTTAAACATTCAAGACATTCATCAAATAACCATCAACTCGTAAGTACACATAGGAAGTCTGAGCACTAGGTGAATTCAGAGTGATTGTATACTTATCAAGCTATAAAACATAAAAGATCAAACAGAACCACAAACATCTTGAGCATTTTAACAAAGTATGAATCTTGGGAAGAATAAACAGTCTTTCTATTACTGTAAAAAGCTTTATACACAGGCCAATATAACTCTGTTTTTGCATAAATATCCAACCTTGATTACATAAAAGATTGAGCTATATATAGCAACACACTCTAACTACTTGGAGCTTCCTCCTCCAGCATGAGGGGAGCTCGATGACTAACATTTACTAACCTTATCTATCTTAACAGACTCATTAAATCTACTAAGCATGAACTGTAATTACAAAAAGAGTTCTAATCAAACTTAAACTCTAATCTATTCTCCTCGTATTCTGATTCTTTTCCAGGTCTTCAACAGCTGTCTCCTTTAGTTATGGCCGTGATTGCTGAGATGAGGATGTATGAAGCCAAATTAGCTTTGAATGTTGAACGTGCTGATAGTTCATTTATCACAATAACAATCCCCTGTTTTCATGGTCTTCGTTCCCCATCATCCTTCGAAAGTTTAGGCATGTGTTCCCAGCTGTTTAATGCTTCAAAATTTGATGAGCATCACTAGCTTTCCAGGTATGCTGGAAGCCTTGTTGAATGGACAAGTGTAGAAGCCAACCTCTTCGTATGCATCTTCAGCCAAACCCTAACCATAGGTAATAAAGTACCTTTATTAAAGTTCTAGCTTAAGACAAAAAAAATTTACCTTTATAAAGGATGGCCACTTGTCATTGTCTGAATGGCTCTGATAGCCTCATCTGGTTCCTTGATGTTCATTGGCCCTTTTCTCCAAAATCTGTTGACCTCATCATTAGACTTGTTATTTTTTTCAAAAAACAGCATCTACAGCAGTTCCGTAGCGCGCTACGAAACTGTTGTTCTTTTCAAAAATACAGTCTCCAATAAATTTATCAATATTCTTTGTGACTGTAACAGCTTCGCTTCTAGCTTCAAAACTCCTAATTTATCTTGATTTTATATGCCGTGCTTACATACCTCAAAAACCAATGAACTTAAGAAAATAAAGCAAAATTTTGGGGTAGCACCTGACTTTTAAAATTTGCAATTTTACTTGGCAGCTAACTTATTTAGCTGAGCTTTAAGTTTGGCAACCTCTTTTTCCATGGCTGCGATTTCTGCTACAGCTTTCTCCATATTAGCCATTTCTTTCTCAGTTGCCTCCCATTGTTCTTTTGGAGATGAAGTCTTTGTTTCTTTGGCAATGGGGACCTTTTTATTCATATCTTTCTTCTTGATTTCTTTTGCTTTCTCTGTTTTGGGTAGCTGCTTCTCCATTTCTCTTGCTTGTCTTCTTGTGTATGGTTTTCTTTTCATTTCCTCTGCTTCTTCTGCTTTAGGCATTTGTTCAATTACTTTTGTTGCAGGTACCTTCATAGCTACCTCTTCCCTGTGCAACTGCTCAGCTACTTTAATTTGCCTCCTGGTGACTGGCCTTCGTGGTTTGAATATAAATTCATTACCAGATTCCTCAAACCTTAACCTTTTTGAGGCCTTTGATTTTTTGGTGCTTTCGGGTGATGACTGAGTTAGGTCAATAGGCATTGACTCAACCTACACTGATTTGGCTTGCTCAAAATCAATTGCCTCAAGCAAATCATTTAGGCTAGCTTTTGATATGGGGCTTTCTTCCACAGCTATT
The DNA here is from genome assembly GCA_000404065.3 of Pinus taeda. Lineage (NCBI taxonomy): Eukaryota > Viridiplantae > Streptophyta > Pinopsida > Pinales > Pinaceae > Pinus > Pinus taeda. Next base: position 4,714 of record APFE031053482.1, read on the forward strand.
GATTTGCCTTTTTCTTTACTTAACTGACTTCTGGTTCTGACTCTTGACACCTGTTCAACTCCACTTGACCCTGGTGCATTTTTCTGGTGTTTGATTTTCTCCTTTGATGATTGTGGTGTCTCTTTAATAACTGATGACTTTATTAATTCCTTAAACTGAATCTTGGTTTTCTTCTTGCCTTTTATTTCCTTTTTTAATTCAGCAAGAGTAGGTTCTTCAGTCAACCTTTCTCTTTCTCTAACAGGCAGTGGGGTGAGGCCTGTCTTACTTTGAAAACCAGCTATAAAGATAAATGAATCCCAATCCCGACCAATTCTTTGCAAGTTATCCAGCACTAACAGTTTTACTAGACCATGGTGAAACATTGATGTTTCACATTCATCTTTCCTCAATTGAATCTTGTCACACATCTTACTAAGACTACGAAACAAGTAAAATGGGAGATCTATAATTGCCTTTCCTGTAAAATGCAGCAGTAGTTTGAAATGATAGGAGTAGACTTTGTTATACCTCCCTTCACAGGTTAAATATTTCTGAATGCATGTTAGGAGGAGTGCATAGTGTTCTTTTATATAGTGCCTTGGCACAGCCTTTGTGAGATCTTCATTAACATAAGGCTCTTTCAGGAACTCCTTGCAAGGGTTCATATCAAATTTGAAATTTTTGAACCACTCCTGCCCTCCTCTCGGGATTTCAGTCACCCTAGCAATCACCTCTGAAGATACAGGGAAGTCTAGTATAGCTACTTTAGAACTTAAACCAGTAAAATTTAAAGTAAAGGCTTTGGTTACCTCAGCATGCCCCCCTTGTAGCTTTTCACAAAACGACCAGCAACCAGCATTCTGAAAGGCTTGTCTCACACCTTCATCTCTCAATGCGAGATCCAATCCCACAGGTTCAGTTCTTTGACACCTTCCAGACCGATGCCCCTTCTTCTCCATTTTGTTCTGAACTCCTTAGCGCAGAGAAACACTAACAGCTTCAATCTTCAAATGCAAACTCAAACTTTGAACGCCGGCTCGCTTGCAATCAGGTTTCTTATAGAGAATGAACTCGGGCTCCTCTGCTCTTAACAGTCTTATCAGGAAAACGGGCCAATTCATACAGCATTAACAAAAATCATAACCACTACCAGCATTACAGACCATTTGAATGATTTTGGGTGCGCGGTTATGAACCTATTGGGGACATAATGGCTTGTGCTTGCTTGAAAGGACGCCATTCTGACAATTAAATAGACGAACATACTGACTCATCCCTCAGACATGACATTCTAAAAATCAGTGCTGTTTTAATCCCCGAATCCGTGATTTCGTAGCGCAGACAGATATGAGTTGACAACATGCGCTACGAAATGGCTGGTTAATGACATGCGGTGACAGGACTAAGGCATCATTGCGCTGCAAAATCAGCCAATAAAAATTGCGCTGCAAAAACGCGAAAAGACCCAGTGACGTATACAAGACAAGATATATCTTATATAATCATGATGGAGGATAGCTAACGGTTTTTGAAAATGATTCCTATGAGTACCTTTATAAAACTCGACCCCTAAGTAACACACATAGGGCAATAACCATTAGACACCTATTTTTGAACAACAAAAAAGAAAAATTTATGGACAACTTTATGTACATAACACTGCAGTTCTAAGTGATAACAGGTAGATCTCAAAAACTCACTCAACTTTACATAAACAAGGGTAAAAACCATTTTTGACTTCTAACTAACTACACACTCTACATCCACAGTTCGCAGAGACTTTACATTTATTTATCAAACTTTACATCAAAACTTGGGCTTTTACCCAAAAGCTGACCCAAGGGACCCCATCCTAATAGGCCGCCAATACAAAGGTCGTGACTCGCCCTCAAGTCACTCAGCTGGCGCATTGATCTTGCTGCGAAGATCCCTCAACTCCACCTGCACAACTTCTACTTCAGCAACACTCTGTGTGGTTTCCTGCTTCACATGCTCAACGATCTTCTCTATAGTTGGTCCTTCACCAGCCAGCTTGATCTTCTGCTGTGTGAGTTGTAAGTTCGTCAGCTTCTCCTGAATTTTGGTTAAGACTTGGTAGGCTTCTTCCAACTAAGGACCCAACCTGGCCTTAAGCACTGCCTCTTTTTCTGAGCCACTTCCACCTGTGCGAGGAGTTGCTTTCCCTCCTGCAACTTGGTGAGGTGCTATGTTGTAACAATTGAGTGTGTCATCACCCTAACCTCGTCATACTGCTTTTGGAGCTCACACATCTGGGCACTCAATATCTGTAGGTTGGGGTCTTCCTCCAGGATCGTCACCAACTCCATGGCCTTTTCAAACAAATTTTTGCAGTCAATGACTGCGGCATCTAGAGTAGCCATCCCTTCCTTGATGGTGAATCTGTACTGTTCCCTTACTTCGGGTGAAGTCGAAGGCTATGGCTTGAGATCTAGCTCCATGATTTTCATATTGAGTTCAAATTGAACTCTTTCCACCTCTGTCTTTTCATTGCGAATGCTTGTAGCTAGTTTCTGAATCTTGGCCTCTAGTTGTGCGTCCTCAGGTATGTGTAACTCTAGCACTGTTCTACACACCTCTGCAATCGCGGCCACCAACTAGGAGCTCTGCACCTGAATAACATCCCTTTCCTTCAAGGCCTACATCTTCTTGGTGAACATTTATTCATTGTTCACTTAGTACTCACTTATTAAACTGAGAGTGTGTTGCTCCCGAGCTATCAGTTTCGCTGTCACTCCTCTCTGTAGCGCATGAAGAAATTTGTTGGGAAGCGCTGCAATATTGAGGCCAATGTTTTTCAGGGTACTTACGATGATCCTGTCATTGGCCGGTTTCGTGCTCAGGGACCCTTTTGGCAGAGCAACTATTCTCAGGTCCACTGCCCTTACCGGTTTTGCAGCCTGACTTGTCCCCGATGCTAGGCTTGTCTATGTGGTGCTTGCCTGCCCCATGCCCACCTATATTCTACTAGTTTGTATCTACAGTTCGTACAGATCCTTCTGAACATTTCCCAATGATTGCATGTACTATTTCTCAAATTCCTGCAACAATTCGGTGATAGTGTCACGCACTTTTTCCCCGATCTCATCGCGATCACCCTCTGTCAGGGTGATGGGATCCACCTATGTTTTAAATGACTTCGTCTTCTTTCGTGAATCCTCCCACTATTGTTCTCTATGCTTTTTGAGCCGAAATAGGGTGCTCTACCCCTCATCTCCTCCACCGCCCTGCACAAGCTACTCTTCCTCGTTGGTTTCAAGAAGAGGAGATTTGTCGCTTTACTCGAAGTCATGTTGTTCTTGCATGACCTGTTCCTTTGCAATGTGCTCCTTTTCCATACCAACCTTTTCTTTGACTTCTTTCTTCCGCTTCGTGACCAACTTTTGCACTGCCTATTTCGCTACATCCTTCTACTTCTTCTCTGCTGAGCTCCCCACGACTTTGCTGGTACCTGCATCAAAGTTGGATGAAGTGTGCCAATTTGCTAGCCAACTCTTGATTACTTCCTGTATTACATCACCAGTGACCAGATATGGTAAGTCAAACCACTTCTGTTGTGGTTCCTTTCGCACCTGAATGTAGATGTGGTGAAAATCTACCTTGAACTCAGCATACTCAGACATTTATTCATACAAGGTTGGGAAAACCTTGGTCGCTAGTTGATGGCCATGCAGAAGCTCACCCCCGTCAACACCTAAAAAATATTCATCTCTATGACCTGCGCGAGGTTCTTCGTTGCCTAGAGGGAGGCAAATTGTGCGACCTCCAGAAATCCTACTTTCAAGGGAGGAAAATGGCACATAATGACATCCATTTTCCTGAATACCCTTGCATGTAGCCGATGACACTGCTCACCTTGCACGCACCATGCCAGTTGCTGGGTTGGGTCTATAACCTATATGGGCACAGTTTCATCAGTCTATGCATGTTGTGCCTCTTGATGTACCTGTTCTTGCTACAAATCCTTCTCTCATCTATGCAACTCTTGTTCTTCCTTGAGTTGTCACTTCAGCACATGCAACTCCTCCTATATTTCTCTCTCTTCCTTCACGTGATCCTCTTGCCGCATTGTCACCTCATAGCCTCAATCTCCAAATATGCTTTCATTGCAAATGTATCTTCTCGAACTTGCAACTTTTCTCCACCTCTATGCTTTCAAACCTTCCTCATGCATTTGTCAAATGCAAGTCTGCTACCTTCTGCTGCTTCTAATGGTGCTGCTCCCTGTGATTCTGTTGCCATGTCATATGGATATCCTTGTCCATGAACAACTTGATGTCTCCATAGATAGGCAATTTCATAGGCACTTGATTGATTGCATCCCTAGTTGCATTCTTAACGATGTCTTTGACTTTGCTCTCCTTGAAGTCATTGTACCTATGCTATTGAGAGGCATATGAACACCTATGATACTTGGAGATATAGAAACACTCATGGCAAGAAATATGTCAATCGAAAAAAAAAAACAAACTGGAGGACTGACATGCAACATACCTGTGTGACTGTTTGTGAAGATTCTGTAATTTTCATCGAGAGGCTGGGAGACTGACTACCAAAAATGTGCAAGGCACAATCCGAGCTATCAAGAGGCTGACTCACTGCTAGCATTGCACAATGCACAATCCATCCTGGCTTGGTAAGTACTAAAACTTCGCAATGCACAATTTTAGTTAGTAGTGACAAGCAACCAACGAACTTCATTGTGCAGTTTCTAGGGCTAGCAAGGCACTGCCTCCCAGAATTGCACAATGCAAGTCTGGAGATCAGTACTAGGCCATACTTGAGTAATTTCTCGAGGAAAGGTAGAGTCTTCACTTCCAAAAATGTGCAATGCTAGCCAGGCAAGGTAAGGTCTAGGCCAAGGTAGCCCAGACCCGTCGACGGACAACTGAAAACATGAGAAATCTGAATGCATGGCGAGATTGAGTGTAAACAAGAGTGAATGATCATGCATGCAAACAATAAGTGTAGGATTCATAAAACGGGAAAGCATGCATGTGTGTGAAGCAAGTCACCACAATAGCGAACATCAGTGCAAAATAGTGTCACACATGCAACAACAGTGAGATGCGAATGAAAATTGAAATGATGCTTGTATAAGGTAACATACATTAAAACGACAACACGCACTCATTGAAATCAAGTAGACAACACTTACACAAAGTGAAACACAAAAAGCGATAGAAACGCGGTGCAAGACATCAGAAGCAGACTTACTCTGAAACAGCTAAGCTGAAAGTGTCACAGACTCCTAGATGTGATGTGGGATGTTAGAGCTGCAAGATCGATGTGAGGAATGAGCTCTAATGCGTCTGGTTCATAGTTTTTAATGAGATCATGGTTATGACACACATGCCAAAAATCTAGGAAAAAGCGACACTTGGCGGGAGGTTTCTAAAACGATCTTTGCATGTAACCTCCATCTGCTAAAAATAGATCCCTCAAATCTAGGGATTCCTTTTGCATGTGAGCCTGGGATGAAAATATGCATTGTTTCTGGGTTGATCTAGGCTGGGTGTCCTTGAGGAGTTGTGTAATTTCTGGGGTCAGTAGGTGACTGTCTACCAAAATTGTGCAATTTATGAGCTGAGCTGCATTGCCGGGCCAGATTGTGTAGTTTTCTGAAGGAAGACTACCTGAATGTTCTATACAATTCTGGAGCCCAGTTGATTTGTGCAATTTCTGGAGGGAAGACTAGTTCCCCTCTAGAATTGTGCAATTTTTTGGGGGAGTGTCTAAGCCAGCAAATAGTCTAAGTTTGGAATGTCAGACTGTGAAGGGACTGAAGCAAACTGACATGCATAGGTTGGAAAGCCACCAAAAAACCAATGAAGCCTATGTATTTGACAATCCAAGACATGTTTCTAAGGATTATTGGTAGGAAGGCTCCAAAATGAAGCTAAGGAAAATTTTTGGAGGGTGGTTATAGCCGCTACAACACACCCCTATTTGTTACCCACGGGGTTGGAGATGTCGCTCCCTTATCTTGGTCTTTGCAAAATATACCCTAGTTGACATCATACCAACAAGCTGAGCTTGCTTGGATTGTCCCTCCATGTCTAGCCAACAATTTGAGGAAGCTTTGGGCATGTGATCCTTACCTTTTGGTAAATCAGGTATCTAGCCGAAGCTCATATTATGATCAAGGTGTTCTACCACATGATTCTTGAGGTTAATTGTTGGGAAGATCAGTAGGAAATAGGATGGGTTGATATGTGCTCCCCTATATCACCTATTGCTTGATATGGGGTCAGATATATTTAGCTCCCCCATGAGATTTTGGGTTCATATGTACACCTTGATGTGGTTTTAGATTGAGATATGCTCCCTGATGATGTAGAGGGTGGTAGCTTTAGCTCCCTGATGATTCTTCTTCTTTAGATTCGAGAATGTTTTAGTAGATAGAGTTGAGCAGAGATGGGACATGATATGACGATAGGATATACATGACATATTGATTGGTGGTCAGAGATTGACAGGTGGAATTCTCCCTAGTTGAGAGGGAGTGTTAAATTATTGAATTACAATAAAATTCCACTTTGGATAGATCATTTGATGGATATTATGATTTCATTGAATTCCTCTTTTTGAGAGGACCAAAATCGACCTAAAGATCATCAAATTTGGACCAGGGAAAGTGTACTTATGAAGAAAATCCCACATATGCACATTTGGACAGAATTGGACACCCATGGAAGCCTATAAATACAAGTGACCTCAAGCTCATCTGAACATCGCCAAACATCTTATTATTCTCTCCTTCGTTGATTGGTTGGTATAGATCTAAGGATGGGACGACAAAAGAAGTTCACAAAAGTCCGAAGTTAAAGGGTTTGAAGCTTGTGAGAGGAGAAATTAGATTAAAATCGCTGGCTTGCAATCACTTGCATAGCTTCTCCTCCATGCCACCTAGAAGTTTGATTGAAATTGACCATTGACCCACCACAATTGACACGACACAAGAAATTGTCTCTAATATATTTTGATGTTGGAAACATAATTTTGATATTGTATTGGGCTCATTGTACTTATAATTTTGATATTGTAGTGGGCTCATTGTACTCTTTGCTAAACATTTCATGACAATCTAATAAAAGAAGAATTTCAAAAGGTTTTTCCCTTAGTGTGGCTTTTCCCTAGTCTTTCACTAAACTTGGTGTATCTTGTTGATGTGTTGATTGTCTCCATTGTCAATGAATTTATTGTTCAAACTTCAATTATTGTTGAAAGACTAATTGTTATTAAAATAATTGCTGATTGAAATATTGAATTACACTAAAGTAATTAACATAGTATAAAACAATATGAAAATTTAACATCTAAAACTTTCATGGTTAATTTCTTTTCACAATCATTACCAAAAAGAATTAATTCAATAAATTAAACGGTCGGTTTGGTTTTTTTCCTAATTTCCAGATTGTTTTTACCCCAAGTATTTGACCCACACCAATAGCATGGCATCTTTAGACTTACCCAACTTAGCGAGAGTTCAACATAATTTAGTGAATAAAGTATAAACACATTTTAATTCAGTGGTAATTGTAGTTGTGGTATTCAATACCATATTTAATATATTAATATTATATAGTTTCAGATATATTATTAGATATATAATATTTATATATGATTGATTATATAAGTTATAACTTTTTAATAACAAATGTACTTAACCAAGAGTCTGACTCCAAAGATGTCTTGAGAATCAAATTCGTAACTTTTCATTAGCAAATGTGGTTTAAAACTCCACAGATTGAGCTAATCTTAAAATTAAAACATTATTTTATATTATTTGTGCATCCGCCATATTCATGTTTTCGTGTTACTGGCAACGGTCAGTAGTCATCAGGCTATGCTGAATTGCAGTTGTCTATAATGAGATTTTTTGAAAGTCTTTCTGGTGGCTTTTTCTGGTCAAAATCCGGCAGTAATTTCTTGGAATCATAAGTTTGATAACTAGTTTCTGCACAATCAAAGCGTCCCAGGGGTTTTTCAGGGTGCTGAATCCAAATATGCAGTTAAAAAATCATTTTAACTGCAACAAATCAAGATTTAACCTCAATTTCTTCCGCCAGATTCCGTCACCGAAATCTCCAAAAAATCACATTATAGACAACTCCTGCTAAATTGTCCATTTGTACGAAAGTGGGTGCAGCATCTTTTGGCATTGTGGACCATTCTGATCACTGGTTGCAAATCTGATAAACTTCGGAGGGTCATCGGTTGTGGTGATGCTGACGTGACTCAACTGCAGAGACAAGTTAAATTAAATCTAACTAAAATTAATATGAAATTAAATTGTTAATTATATTTAGCTGATTTAAAAAATATTCTATAATATGTTAGAAAAATAAAGATAACCCTATAAAGTCAAATAGTTAACTATATTCATCAAATCTTCCGAATATTATTGAATAGACTTTATAGAGATAAGGATGATAACCATAATTATATGCATGGGTTTGAGGCTTTAAGTGTTGCTGCAGCTATGTCACCATTCTCGGAGAGCAACAAAAGTCTCCAATGCATTGAATCTCATTCTCGGAGAGCAACAAAAGTCTCCAATGCATTGAATCTCATCCAAATTTTTGGACATCGACACTCAATCTTTTACAAGTGTGCTTTTAATCTTGTCATAAGATTCGAAGTACAAACCATTAAAGAAAGAAAATGATGGCCATTTATAAATTTTAGAAGATGCACTTCTATCAATCACTGAAAAGGCATAAATGTGCCTTATCATTCTCAACAAATATAATACATTTTGGATGTTTGGGAAAGTGCATAACGAGTGGAGAGTATTTTGACAAATATATAAAGAGTCGAGTTGATTGATACACAACTTTGGAATAGATGTTTTTTTTTTTTTAAATCAGCATCTATGTCTTGCTAATTGCCATTGTTGTAAGGATAATTTCTTTTGCTTTAACTTGGGAGGATAATCTCTTTTACTTTAACTCTGATGAAAAACCAAAATAATGTACTCAACTAAGTTTCATATTATCTTGGGATGAAATATGTCATATTTATATTAATATTATTAAATTAAATTATGTCCAATGTTGATTGTTTTTTAAATTTATGGTTACTGATAGTTTCCTTTTATTTTAAGTTGATGGCATATGAAATCCAACTTACAAGAAAATGTTGAAGAAAAAAAAAACCACTACTTTAAGGGTATTTGAGGCCCTTCACTACACCCTTTACATTATTATCTTTTTGGCATTATAAATCTATCCATTATGGTTAGGGTTCACTACACCATTTACGTTACTATCCCTTTGACATTATATATGTATCAATTATTTAGCTATGGTTAGGGTTTCTCTGCATGTGTATTTTCCTCTATGGGTAGGGATTCCTTGCATGGCCATTTCCCTCTTATTTATGGTCTTTCTTCTTGCTAATATAGCTTAATATTTAGACTCTAGAAATTTGTTGAATTCTCAGCACCGTTATGAAAAGTTTATCTGATTGGCATGTGGTTGTCAAGCTAATAAATCTTAAACATATAGAAAATAAAAATCTTAAACATTAGTAAGATGAACATTATTAATGAAAGAATCATTAACTTGACCTAATAATTAGTTACAAGTATGCATTTTGTATTTACTTGTTATGAATTGAATATTTATTTAATTGTGTATGTCTTGAAATTTAAGAATGTTTGTATTGAATATGGTTACAATATCTTGTACAACCATTCATTGAAAAGTATGTTATTAAAAGTAAACAAAAGCACTCACTATATTTACTATCCTACTATGGATTTTGTAAAAAATAAGGACAAATGAATATTTCATGGGTGCAAGTTACTCACGTGAAGTAACCATGCCTCAAATAGCTAATAATCATAAGAAATGGAATTAATATCCTACTATAATAATAATAGGATCAGGACTCAAAAGAGAGTTTGTTTATGACTCAATACTTCTACTTGAAAAGTATGTTATTAAAATTAAACAAAAGAACCCACTATATTAACTATCTTACTATCTATTTTGTAAAAAATAAGGACAAACATACATTTCCTGGGTGCAAGTTACTCAGGTGAAGTAACTATATTTCGAATAGCTCATAATCATAAGAAATGGGATTAATATCCTACTTTAAACAATAATAATAAGATCAAGACTCAAAAGAGGGTTTGTTTATGACTCCAGACTTCTATCTTTTAAGAAGTCCTCGATTTCCAAATTGACAATGAATAATTAATGTCATTGAGATCTGATAAGAACGAGCAAGAAAGTTACACTTCTCATGGCCTAGGAGCAATGATATGTTACTCTTATCTCCTCACATTTACCATTAAGGCATTTGAACTTTAAGACGACCTTTTTCCATCACTGGCAAGTTGCACAATATCACTACCTCTCCAGCTCTAGAACATAATCACATTGGCCCTGAATTCGATTGCACAAGTTTGGTTGCATCAAACATTGGCACTCGACACAACATCACTCACTTTACAGGGAACATAACTCCATAATATAATTAAAGTGACTCCGAGCATAATGTTGCAGCTATGCAAAACTTTGCGCCCAACCAGAATACCCTCCCCCATGAAAATACATTTTCAAAAATACCTAACAATCATCCACTAGCCATCTCTCAATTTGAATTTTCAATAGACCCACTGTCATCAACCTTTCAAGCATAATCTTCGACCATGCTTCCCAATCCATCCTTCATAAGGGCCTTAATTTCGCCATCACTCCTAATCAAATCCCGGTTGATGATATAATTAGTAACACAAAGGTAGCCTTAAATGATCTTAATCTAACTAAAACCGAAGAAATTAGACAAGACATTGTCAAGATTCTTGGAAATGCCAAACCTCCATTGTGCAACATAGCTAAGGAAGAAAAAATAGCAATAAAAAAACTTAAAAGGAACAAAGACATAATTATCTTAAAAGAACACAAAGGCAATGCAACTGTAATTATGCTTCGATATGATTACGACATAAAAATGGAAGATCACATAAAAAATAGTGGATGCTATAAAATATTAGATAAATACCCTAGCACTAAAATTCTTAAGGAGTTCACCAAGAAAATAAAATATTCCTCTCTAGACATTATTACAAAAAAGAGAATCACCCCTACTAGCTCCATCACTCCTAGAATATACGGTGCTCCCAAAGTCCATAAAGAAGGAAACCCATTAAGACCCATAGTTAATACCATAGTGATGCAAGGTCAACCCTGCAGAACCCAGAATCTTTTTGCACTTATGCATTTAAAGCATGCACCTCAAATAATTGCCCAATTAACAAATCAACTCTGAATTCATTGTTTTTGTGCACCTTTGTCCTTTTAAACAAGATGGACGTTATTTAATCAATCAAAATTATAGTACAATTCATCCTTTTCGCATTTGACATCAACCACACACAGTACTGGTTGATTACTAGATTAATAACACTCAGAAATATGGCACGACATTAACATTAATGTGTTTACCCACAACCATCAAATAGATATACACCTCTTTCTTTTCAACATACCCATTACAAAGTAATACCATTGCATCACACACAATTCGAATTTGATTATTCTGTTATACTACCATTTCTTCAACATTCCAGCGCTCTAATTCGAAACTCAACACATCAATACAATTGTTAATTGAGGACTGTGCCTACCTGCGTTAACTTGCCCATGTCTGGCACTTCAACATTTGCAATGATTGCCAATTGGTTTGTTTCAATGCCGTGCTTCTGGTTTGTAACCATCGTTCCGCATTTAACTTTCAATTGCTGGACCGTGCCTATGGCATATCATTTCATTGTTTTATCCACAATCATAACATGAATTCAAATAAACAATGTATCAAATAAATTCTGCGCCCTCTTGCTAGATCTTCTGTGCCTGAGATTTATCACAAAACTATTCAGATTAACATAAGAATTCAACCCAGATTTGTTTCTGCTGAATTGAACTCAAACCCGCGCTGTCAATATATGTTAAATCACCATCTCTTTTAAATGTTAGCAATGGAACATCAATTTTACTTGCACTAGGTGAAATAGATGATCGATTCACCGAAATATCATAAACTCGACTTTAGTCGACTATAATACCACACAGTAAACTTATCTTTGGCCTGATATTCGACACTGATGGCCCTTTAATCAGAAAACCCTCTCACTCTCTACTCTTACTAACTCACCTGGCTACCCTTCTGATTATATAACAATGAAATTAGAGTGGCGCATCAATACATTTTCATAATGAAAATAAACGAACCCAAAAACGAATCAAATGCACACAGTCAAACATCAATCGGAGAATTAAGAAGGAAACCCAAGCCTTTCAACACACAGTGAATTAAATTATAAAATACATGCATCTAGTTTAACAGCGAATCGATCATTTATGAGAAAACTGAGAGGAAGAATGTAATCATAATTCTTCTGGCATGCTCCCCTCTCCCCTGAGAGCTTTAGCTGCCTCTTTATTTATATATAATAATGGATAGGTCTTCTCAGACCTTATCTCTTACAAAAAGCAGGCTTTACATAACGATTTAAAGCATAAAGCTTTATTACAGCTTATCTATCTATGATATAGATAGTATCTCTACTCTTATCCCCTTATTTTCTCAACTAACCCCATACATAGAAATCCTATCCCAAATTTTGCTCCTGTTTTATTAAAATTAACAATTTAATTTATAAAATATTAAAAATTATCACACCCCCCTTTTATCACATATTTACAAATGAAGATGGTCTTGATGCTCTTGCATCATACACCCAACCTTAATATTAATCGTGATCCCCTGATCATGTGTTCGGATCTGTATATGCCTGGATCCCACACTTTGTTCTGCAAGTCATCATGTGCTATTGTTCGCTGCCTTCCTCCAGGTTTCCACATCTTATGCTGCTTTGCTCCACTAGCTTCACTCTCACAATCTTCTGCTGTCTTTCTTTTGCTGCTTCCCTTTTTTTTATCGCTGCTGGCCTCTTCCAGCATACTTTCATCATCATCCGCCTCATCAGTTCAGTTTCTTTGTCTAACAGATTTTCTCCAGCATCTTCAATAAAACCTGTACTCACAAAACAATTGTTAGAATAAAAAATATAAGGCTTCAGTTCCTTGTACTCCTTTGCCAGCATTTCAATACACTGTTCTGAATCCTCCTCCACTATCAGCACATCAGTATGCTGATCCAAACTTTCCAAAGAATCCTCTGAAGAATTCTCAAGACTGTCAACCAGTCTTCCTCCCATATCATCTGCTTCCATGATGTCCTTTCCTTCTTGTTCACTGCAATGAACTCTTTCTTCTGCAATCTCCCTGTCATACTGTGGATTCTCCAACAAATATTCTAATAACGCAATTTCTCTGTAGCATTGTTGAAGCACATCATCATCACCTGCATTCACACATAAACTTTCAGTTGGAACAAAATGTTCAACAGTATCAGTTGTTACTTCCCTTATCTGCTCTTGAGACTGATTCACTTCTTCTGCATCCATAAGAACTTCCTCTTGTACTGTAACAGTTTCACAAGATTGCACCTCCTCCTCAGTAAAACCTGTAATCACATCACAATTGTCAGCTACAAAAATACACGGTTTTACATTATCCAGCTGATCTGGATTTACCCAATAACTCAAGAAATCATCAATGATCTTCTCTTCTATTTCATCAATGGAAACCTCCTCTGCAAACACACACAACTCATCAGTTTCAAAACCGCAAGACTTTTTAGTCTTGACTGCTTCCTTCAACACTTCCCTTTGATCAGATCTACATGTGTAATCTTCAAATTTCATCTCTAGCACAAGAACTCTAAGTCCCTTTTTCAACAGGGCAATCACAATTTGCCTCAACCTCCTCTGCAATTGTCGCCAAATCACTCTCTTTCCCTTCAGTGGAAAGATCCATTTTCCTTTCTGATTTTCCTGCTCTTGTAGTCATTCTTCTAGTACCTGCAACTGTACCTTTATTTCTGCAATCTTTCTTCCTCGAACTTCTGCAGTCATCTCATCTCTGTGGCATTTCTTTGAACCTCTTCTTCCTCTAGAAAAACTCCCTCTGCCTCTTGTATCACCTCCTGTGGTTGCATGCTGGGTTGAGCTACGGCTAGCTCCTCCTTTAGGTGTTGTAGATCTTCCTCTACCACCTTGACTTCCTTTTTCTCTGAAAGTCCCTCTCCCTCTGGCAGACTGCTTCCTCATGAGTTTCTCACTCACCATGAGTTGTACTAGCCTCCGCAACAACAATCTCTCTTGCTGCCACTTACCTCACCAGGCTCTCCTCACTCAGTCTTTTGGTAAGCACTGGTTCACTACCTCTGGAACCTTCTTGAGCACTCCTCTGCTCTCCCTAGGCTATCTCTTCAACTCACCTTCTTCTTCAAGACACTACAATTGTCCTCCTTATTCAGCCTTCAGCTGAATGCCAGGTTCACTGCCATCATCTTCTCTACAACCATAAACTTCAATCATAATTTCAACTAAAAAATATCATCTCACCTCCAAGATCCTGCACGATCTTGTCTTCTTTCCACTTCTGCAATCTTGTTCACTTGCAATTGTGTATGCTGCATATCAAATTTAAACATCTGATCTTTCTTTCAATCATTCACCACACTTTAGTTCTCAAAAAAAAAAACATCTTCAGCTGAGCATTCTAGCTCTGATACCACCTGATGCAAGGTCAACCCTGCAGAACCCAGAATCTTTCTGCACTTATGCATATAAAGCATGCACCTCAAATAATTGCCCAATTAACAAATCAACTCTGAATTCATTGTTTTTGTGCACCTTTGTCCTTTTAAACAAGATGGACGTTATTTAATCAATCAAAATTATAGTACAATTCATCCTTTTCGCATTTGACATCAACCACACACATTACTGGTTGATTACTGGATTAATAACACTCAGAAATATGGCACGACATTAACATTAATGTGTTTTCCCACAACCATCAAATAGATATACACCTCTTTCTTTTCAACATACCCATTACAAAGTAATACCATTGCATCACACACAATTCGAATTTGATTATTCTGTTATACTACCGTTTCTTCAACATTCCAGCGCTCTAATTCGAAACTCAACACATCAATACAATTGTTAATTGAGGACTATGCCTACCTGCGTTAATTTGCCCATGTTTAGCACTTCAACATTTGCAATGATTGCCAATTAGTTTGTTTCAATGCTGTGCTTCTGGTTTGTAACCATCGTTCCGCATTTAACTTTCAATTGCTGGACCGTGCCTATGGCATATCATTTCACTATTTTATTCACAGTCATAACATGAATTCAAATAAACAATGTATCAAATAAATTCTACGCCCTCTTGCTAGATCTTCTGCGCCTGAGATTTATCACAAAACTATTTAGATTAACATAAGAATTCAACCCAGATTTGTTTCTGCTGAATTGAACTCAAACATGCGCTGTCAATATATGTTAAATCACTATCTCTTTTGAATGTTAGCAATGGAACAACAATTTTACTTGCACTGGGTGAAATAGATGATCGATTCACCGAAATATCATAAACTCGACTTCAGTCAACTATAATACCAAACAGTAAACTTATCTTTGGCCTGATATTTGACACTGATGGCCCTTTAATCAGAAAACCCTCTCACTCTCTACTCACACTAACTCACCCGGCTACCCTTCTGATTATATAACAATGAAATTAGAGTGGCACATCAATACATTTTCATAATGAAAATAAACGAACCAAAAAACGAATCAAATGCACATAGTCAAACATCAATCGGAGAATTAAGAAGGCGACCCAAGCCTTTCAACACACAGTGAATTAAATTATAAAATACATGCATCCAGTTTAACAGGGAATCGATCATTTATGAGAACACTAAGAGGAAGAATGTAATCATAATTCTTCTGGCACGCTCCCCTCTCCCCTGAGAGCTTTAGTTGCCTCTTTATTTATATATAATAATGGATAGGTCTTCTCAGACCTTATCTCTTACAAAAATCAGGCTTTACATAACGATTTAAAGCATAAAGCTTTATTACAGCTTATCTATCTATGATATAGATAGTATCTCTACTCTTATCCCCTTATTTTCTCAACTAACCCCATACATAGAAATCCTATCCCAAATTTTGCTCCTATTTTATTAAAATTAATTATTGATTACATGTAACCATATTAACAAGATATCATTGATCTTTCAGAACACCGAGAGGAAATTTCAATACTAATGCTTCTGGCACGCTCCTCCCTCTCTCCTGAGAGCTTTAGCTGCCTCTTTATTTATATATAATAATGGATAGGTCTTCTCAGACCTTATCTCTTACAAAAAGAAGGCTTTACATAACGATTTAAAGCATACAACTTTATTACAGATTATCTATCTATGATATAGATAGTATCTCTACTCTTATCCCCTTATTTTCTCAACTAACCCCATACATAGAAATCCTATCCCAAATTTTGCTCCTATTTTATTAAAATTAACAATTTAATTTATAAAATATTAAAAATTATCACACCCCCCTTTTATCACATATTTACAAATGAAGATGGTCTTGATGCTCCTGCGTCACATAGGTTCACCCACCTACCTCCTTGCTCAATACCTTGCCAGGAAACTGAGTCCCTTAGCTGGAAACACATCATCCTATATAAAAGGTTCTGCATCTTTCGTTCAATGGATCAAAGACCTTAAAATGAAAGATGAAGATCTCATGGTAAGTTTTGACATCGTTTCCTTATACACTATGATACCATTGGATGAAGTCATAGATGTTATGGAATCTATCATTGATAGCGAAATCGTAGATCTCCTAAAAACTTTCTTAAAATCATCTTACTTTAGCTTTAAAGGAAAACTTTATACGCAAACTCATGGAGTAGCAATGGGCTCACCTCTATCTCCAATAATTGCTAACATATACATGGAACATTTTGAACAAAAATCCCTCAAATCCTTTCCCTATTCCCCAGAAGAATGGAAAATATTTGTCGACGATGTTTTTGCAAAATGGAGTCACGGTAAGGACAAACTTGAAGAATTTTTAATTCACATTATTAGTCTCTCAAATCACATTAAATTAACTATTGAAGTAGAAAAGGATAACCAATTACCCTTTCTTGACATCCTCTTATCCAAAAAATATGGAAAGCTTAGCTCCAAATTTTATATGAACAAAACCCACACTAAAAGATACCTTCATGCTAACTCTCATCACCATCCCAAGCAAAAATACAGAATTATTAAAACCCTAACTACAAGAACCTCTAGAATTTCTAACCTTGAGCACCTAAATCTTGAACTAAAACACCTCTGACAAGTCTTTGAACATAATGGTTATCATAAAAACATCATTAACAAAACCATCCATCAAACCCTAAAGAAAAATAATTTAAATAAAACCTTTGACATTCCCAAAATCTCTTTACCTTACATAAAAGGAACCACTGATAAAATTTCAAGAATCATAAGAAAGCACAACATCAGCATTGCATTCACTCCCCCTAACACTATTAGGAAAATCATAGACTCCGCCAAAGACCCTATAAACCCTAGACTTGAAAAAGGGGTGTACATAGTCCCTTGCTCTTGTGGAAAACAATACATAGGCGAAACCGACAGATCATTAAACATTAGGCTTAAGGAACATGCTACAGACATATCTAGAAATAGAACATCAAAATCAACTCTTGTAGAACATGCTTTCTCCTCCTCACACTACATCTGTATGGAAGAAGCCAAACTTGTCATCAAGGAAGAGCATTACCTAAAACGAAAAATTAAAGAGGCCATAGAAATCGAAAAGAGAAAGAACAATATAAACCGAGATGAAGGCCTTATCGTCAACAACACCTGGAAACCCTTAATTAAATCATACCTCTCATAACAGCTCATCTAATGACTTTAACATTAACTTATAATTTTAATCATATTAACTTAGATTAATTATTTTAACTCATAATGATTTTGCATGATTAATAAAGATTAATAAAAAAAAGTTATTATAAAATAGGCATGATAAATAAAGTTATGATAAAACTTAGTAATTATGATATCACAATAAGGAATCTTGGAATTGATAAGAATCAATTTAAAAGAATTACTATTTCAAATTTCAAATTAACATAAAATATTTATGTCCTAATTAATTAAATTTAACTCTTAAACAACCCTCATTACAACAAATCTAATAAATTTGACATTAATTTATTTATAATTTCTAATCATATGAACTTAGATTAATTGTTTCAAGTCAAACGGTTTAACTTTATTATAAAATTAAATAAATTATTATTAAAAATAGTTTTTTGAATCAATCCATTTAATAATAGCAACTATATTTGACTACTACCCATACATAATTAATTTATATAATATATGAGAATAAAGATAAATAGTATTAATAATAAATTTATAAAGAAAGATTATTTACATATCTAACATAATAATAATTATATCCTAACTAATTAAGTTTATCTCTTAAATAATCCCTAATAAAGTATATTAAAAATGAAAATTAAATTTGTACCAACCGACTCCAGAAAACTCCCCTCATCTATCATTATATATAATCTTGCATTTTCTTTGCCTTAATCCACACCAATTTTCTC
Organism: Pinus taeda; assembly: GCA_000404065.3. Taxonomy (NCBI): domain Eukaryota; kingdom Viridiplantae; phylum Streptophyta; class Pinopsida; order Pinales; family Pinaceae; genus Pinus; species Pinus taeda. Next base: position 23,310 of record APFE031053482.1, read on the forward strand.
AAGAATCGGCACATGCCCATGGACTCACATATAAGTCTGAAACGTTGAGTTTAATCAAAAACTCTGAATAGGTTATTCCAAAACATTTTTTAAATTTGACTCACCTTTATGGGTTCTCTCTTTAAAATTTCCATATAGTTTCTCATTCAAAAGCTATAAAGGTAAGAGAGGCTCGAACTCTCAACCTCAGGATTTCTCAACAATAGTTATGAGATCTGTGCACTAAATCATTCAAAAGCACTATTTCCATAACTCTCGTACTTCTTTACATGAATCCCTTACCAGAGTTCTCCTGGTCATGTTGTTGACATAGTTCGTATGTAGTTGGTTCAAAAAAATAGAGAGATATAGGAGGGGAAATATATTGTAGGATGACCCTTGATTTCTCCTTACAACCTCAGCCCCCACCTCTTTGCCTCTTAAATGCGACATGTTAGAAGGTGTGTGAGTGCCATAATAAATTATGGCTGAGATGAGCTCACATGCTAAAGTTGTAGAGTTGAACGAAATAGTTTTAGTTTTCATTGGATGGACATTAAATTGATATCAAGAGGAAGAGGATTCCACATGAATGATAGTCTAGAGTGATTTAGTGAAGACAAGCAGCCACTTAACTGGTGGCAAAAGAATAATAATTTAATTTAATTTGTTATTCTTTCTTTCGAAACCGAAAGCTTTGACCTCTCATTTCCCAAACCCTTAATCTAATCAGTTGGATTGTGACTTAGAT
>APFE031053482.1:25106-38606 GCA_000404065.3 Pinus taeda
AGAAGCCTGAATACATAAATAATTAAAATATCAACATATTATTATATATTAATAAATATTAAATCGAAAGAATTTATACTATAAATCTTAGGGAGTAATATTATAAATGGAAGGGAATAATAGTAAACCCAAGGGATAATTATTATAGAGCCTTCAAATTAATATTATAAGACTAAATGATTAATGATATTATTGATACTAAAAGCCCAAGGGATTATAAACCTAAGGGAATAATATTAAAGTGAAGGGAATAATATTATACCCTATGAATATGAACCATAAAATAAACCTTATGAATATGAAACATGATTGAACATGGTTGATTTCCATATTGAGACAATCATTGTCACAATGCGGCATTAGACCTTGCTTGATTTTCACATTGAGGCAATCTTTGTCTCAATGTGACATAGGACCATGGTTGATTTTCATATTGAGACAATATTTATGTTAATAAAAATATTATTAAATATTATCAACCCAAGGGAATAATAAAACCAACAGGTTAATATTATAAACCCAAGGGATTAATACTAAAACCCCAAGGGATTATGAACCCAAGGGAATAATATCAAACCTAAGGGATTGATATTATAAACGCAATGTATAAAAACCGTAAGATGAATATTATAAACCATAAAGTAAACATGGTTGGCCAAGGTTGATTTTCATATTGAGATAGTGTTTGTCCCAATGCGATGTTGGAGCATGGTTACCCATTGTTGATTTTCATAGTGAGACAATGATTGTCACAATGCGACATAGGACCATGCTTGGCCATTGTTCACCATGGTTTATTTTCATATTGAGACAATAATTTTCACAATGCGACGTTGGATCATGGTTGACTATGGATGACCATGGTTGTCACAATGTGATTTTGGACCAAGAGAAAATATTTGTCATAATGTGAGCATGGTTGACCATGGTTGATTTTCATATTGAGACAATCTTTGTCACAATGTGTCTTTGGACCATCGTTGACCATGGTTGATTTTGATATAGAGACAATCTTTGTTAAAATGCAATATTTGACCATGGTTGACCATGGATGACCTTGGTTGTCACAATGTGACATTGGAAAAAAGAGATAATCTTTGTCTGAATGTGACTGTGGTTATTGACCATGGTTGATTTTCATATTGAGACAATATTTGTCATAATGAGATGTTGGACCATCGTTGACCATGTTTGACCATGGTTTATTTCCATATTCAGACAATCTTTTTTACAATGTGACGTTGGACCATTGTTGACCAAGGTTAACCATAATTGACCATAATTGACCGTGGTCGACCACATTTGACCAATGTTGACCATGATCTACCATGCCTAACCATGATTGACCATGGTTCACCATGATTGATTTTCATATTGAGAAAATCCTATGATAGTCTTAAGACAAACATTATAAACCAAAGTATATAAACCTATGGGAAATATTATAAACAGTAAATTAAACATGGTTGACCATGGTTGATTTTCATATTAAGACCATCTTTGTCATAATTCCACATTGGACCATGAATGACCATGAATTGATTTTCATATTGAGACAATCTCTGTCACAATGTGATGTTAGACCATGGTTGATTAAGTTGATTTAATGCTATAAACCCTAGGAATCATATAAAAATTTAGCAATAATATTATGCAACATTGGACCATGGTTGGCCATGATTGATTTTCATATTGAGACAATCTTTGTCACAATATGACGTTGGACCATGATTAGCCATGGTTAATTTTCATATTAAGGAAATTTTTGCTACAATGCGATGTTGGACCATGGTTGACCATGGTTGACCATGGATAACCATGGTTGAAACAATGTGACATTGGATCAAGAGAAAATATTTATCATAATGCTACCATGGTTATTGACCATCGATTACCATGGTTGAACATGATTAACCATGGTTGATTTTCATATAGGAACAATCATTGTCACAATGTGATGTAGGATGATCGTTGACCATGGTTTATTTTAATAATGAGACAATATTTGTCATAATGTAACACTGGATCATTGTTAACCATGGTTAACCATGATTAACTGTAATAGGTCATGGTCAACCATGTTTGACAAATGTTGACCATGGTTGACCATGATTGATTTTCATATTGAGAAAATTCTATGATACACCCTAAGATAAATTTTATAAAACAAGGTATATAATCTTGAAAATAACAATAAGAAATGTTAAAAATAGCATCAAGAAAATCCTAATGAAATTTGTCCTTGAATTAAATTGGGAATTAAATTTTAATTCTATTCTCATAGCAACTTGTAGCAGTTAATTAAGTTAAGTTGACTTAGTAAATTCGAGTTTGGACTCTATCTAGAGTCATGTAGAGTGATCCCTAAATTTGAGGGTCTCGGGCTGAATTTTTATTGAGTTGTAATTATTTAATTTAGTTAAACCAGTTCTAACTATTGGAGGAACTAGTGAGTGGTCAAGTGAATTAAATTGGATTTGATTCACATGCAATGATCAATCAGATAACTAATAATTAACTCAAAATAGCTCATGCATTTTAGTTCAGATGAAGACCCAGTTGAGATTAGAGTTTAGGGACTATGTATTATTAGTTGTAAATTCATCTAAATTAAATAGGTGATGCATTAAATCAAAGGAAGGTCTGTGGATGGATTGTGTAGTTATGAGTGAGGAATTTCCCAATTAAATATGGAATAATTCCCTTGGAAACTACAAAATGAATTAGGAGCTTGGAAGGCGACATATTTGTCTAAGTATTGGCTTGAGCTGGTTTATGAAGCAATGAGATAGTTTGTACTTGTGTAGATATTGTTTAGGTTGAACAAACATTTTATTTCCTTCTCAAATCTTCTAGTTAATGAAATATATAGATAGCGGAGTTTTTAGCTGTTGCTTTTCCCAGAAAAATATTGCGTTATGTATGATTGAAATTCTTCATTTTATGCTTCGTGATTTCATCGATTAATTTTTGTTTATGTTGATGAGTACAGTAGATTAAAGTCTTTTGTTTTAGCAGATTACATAAGTAATTTGAATCTACAATAAAATTATAAATGGTATCGCAGTTGAAGTCACTATAGAAGATGAGAATATGAGTTTGTTGTGCAGGTGAAATAGAATTTGTAGTTGCATACTTTAGATTCAGTAGGATGTCGTTCTATGGTTTGAGACTTGAGTATGCCTTGGAGGGAAGCTCAAATTACATATCATGGAAGGACAGGATGGAGGCAATGTTGGAAGAAAACAGTCTGAATGAATTCATAAATCATGATATCGTGAAGCCTCCAACATCTTATGCTAAAGATCTGGTTGAATCGAGAAAGTGTGTGGCAAAGGTGAAGATGATTATCCTAGAAGGAGTTCGAGATCATATTGTCTCGAATCTCCATGGTAAGAAAACTCCATTTGTAATGTGGAAGGAATTGACGAACCTGTTTCAAAATAGAAATGACCACATGAAGTTGGCACTGAAAGACAAACTCAGAATGATCAAGATGGAGAAGGGAAACTCAATTCTGAAGTACTTGACCAAGCTCACCCAATGTCGAGATGAGATTGGAAGTGTCGAGGTTATTATTGTAGAAGATGATCTGGTCAGCCTAGCACTTCTAGGACTTCCCAAGAGCTGACATAGCTACTAGGACTCAGTTAATGGGTGGGAGAAGCTACCAGAGTGGTAACCATTATAGTCTGACTTCGTACAAGAAGAGATTTGGGAGAACACTAGAGATGGGACCTCATCCAAATAAGTGGAAGAGGACTTTGTATTAGTTAGAAAGAAAATAAAGCCAAGGGAAAGAAGTCCCAAGGTGATGAGGGAAAAAATAAGAAGGACTTGTGGAACATAAAGTGTTTTCATTGTCACAAGTTCGGGCACTATGTCACGAAATGCCCACAGAAGAAAGAAAGCAAGAAGGAGCATGCAGTAGCAACAACAGATGAAGCTATAGGTTCACAATTCGAACTTGATTTCACTCTCATTGCATGCATGAAAAGAATTGCAATGGGAATCATTTGGTATCTAAACAATGTTGCCTCATTCCATATTATGACAAATAGAGATCTCTTCAATGACTTGGAGGAGAAAGACCTCAAGCAGAACATAGAGTTTGGAGATGATGGGAGGTATAGCGCGACCAACATCGGTTTAGTTACTTTTCAGAGGGAAGTTGGCTCCCCTCTCAAACTCATGATCTGATGTATGTTCTAGGACTAAAGAAGAATCTTGTTTTTGTCATGGTATTGGAAGATCATGGCTATGATGTATTTTTTTAGCAAAGGAAAATTTTTCATTAGACACATCACCACAATACAGGTGAAACAGATCGATGTGTGAGTCAAGAACCTATATGCACTTGAGGTAAAAGGTACATGAAAAGCCTTGAGGAGCAATGCAAAGGTTAGAGACTTGGTGGTTGAGAGGGAGCATGAATTACCTCTCAACATTCAGCCTCAAAAGCAACCTCAACAATTTGTGGAGAAGCCATAATTGGAGAAGCAAAAAGGAATCTGAGTGGAGAAATGTACTCAAGCAAAGACCTCCAGTAGGGGGGAATTTCGAGTCAAGTAGGTAAAGGGAGCACATACAACCATAAATCTAGGTGAGAGGTGGGGCAATGTGAAGCAATAGTCCCAAGAGTGCAAAAATTTGGGCAAGATACATTGAGGTGTTTTTTGTCTCATGGATCATTACATTGTTATAGGTGCCCACAATATTCAGTAGCAGGAGGATCAGTATTAGTCAAATACTAAGGAGTGCAAATAATTCTTGAAAGCAGAGCAAGAGGCTCAGTAGCAGAGTCAACAACAACACAATTTCCCCAGTGGACAGTTGTAGACACATATGATTTAGTTTATTTTGTTTGGATGTTTTTTTTGGTTGTATATGTTGCAGTAGAAACAACAACAGTGATAAGTGTTGCATGCATAACATTCCAAAGGTACATTGGGATAGATTTGAATTCATTTCTTGTTGAGAGGGAATGTTGAAAATATCAACAAGAAATGTTAAAAATAGCATCAAGAAAATCCTAATTTAATTTTTCCTTGAATTAAATTGTAATTATATTCTCATAGAAAATTGTAATAGTTAACTAAGTTAAGTTGACTTAGTTGTCTCAGTAAATTTGATTTGGGAGTCTATCTAGAGTCATGTAGAGGGATCCCTAAATTTTAGGGGCCTAGGTTGAGTTCTTATTGAGTTGTAATTACTTAATTTAGTTTAACTAAGTTAAATTCGGTTAAACTAGTTATAACTATTGGAGAAACTAGTGAGTGGTAAACCACTTTAATTAAATTGGATTTAATTCACATACAATGATCAATCAAATAAATGATAATTCATTAAAAATAGCTCATGCATGCTATTTTATATGAAGACTCAGTTTAGAGTTTAGGGACAATGTACTATCAGTTGCAAATTCATCTAAATTAAGCAGGAAATGCATGCAATCAAAGGAAGGCCTATGTATGGATTGCACAATTATGAGTGAGGAATTTCCCAATTAAATATGGGCTAACTCCCTTGGAAATTGTGCAATGAAGTAGGATCTTTGAAAGAAACATATTTGGCTAAGTATTGGCTTGAGCTGGTTTGTGAAGCAGTGAGATAGTTTGTACATGTGTAGAGATTGTTCGAGTTGAACAAGAATTGTATTTTCTTCTCAAATATTCTGGATAATGCAATATACAAATAACAAGGTTTTTATTTGTTGCTTTCCCCAGAAAAATATTTTGTTATGTGCGATTGAAATTCTTCCTTTTCTACTTCATGATTTCATCGATCAATTTTTGTTTCCGCTAATGAGTATAGTAGATTCAAGTCTTTTGTTTTATAATATTACATAAGAAGTTTGAATCTACACTAAAATTATACATATAAACCCTATGATAAATATTATAAATGGTAAAATAAGCATGGTTGTACATGGTTTACCATTATCTACAATTGTTGACCATTATTGACCATGGTTGATGATGGTTGAACATGGTTGATTTTCATATTGATACAATATTTATCACAATGTGATGTTGGACCATCGTTAACAATGATTATAAACCCAAGGCATTTATATTAAACCCTATGATTATTATTATAAACCCTATGAATAATATTATACCCTGGGAATATGAAACCTTAGATTAATAAACCCAAGGGATTGCTATTGTAAAACCAAGGGATTAGTACTAAAAACCCAAGTGATTATAAACCCAAGGGAATAATATTAAACCCAGAAGATTAATATTATAAACCCAAAGTAAATAAACCCTAAGATAAATATAATAAACCTTAAAATAAACATGGTTGACCATGGTTGATTTCCATATTGACACAATCTTTATCACAATGCGATGTCGGACCATGGTTGACCATGATTGATTCTCATATTGAGGCAATATTTGTCACAATACGATGTAGGACCATGGTTGAAGATGGTTGATTTTCATATTGAGACAATCTTTGTCACAATTTGACGTTGGACCAAGAGATAATATTGTCATAATGGGACCATGGTTATTAACTATGGTTGACCATGATTGACCATGGTTAACCATGGTTCATTTTAATATTGAGACAATCTTTATCACAATGCGATGTTGGACCATCGTTAACCATGGTTAGAAATGGTTGATTTTCATATTGAACCTTTAGATTAATAAGCCCAAGGGATTGATATTTTAAACCCAAGGGATTAATACTAAAATCCCAAGTGATTATAAACCCAAGGGAATAATATTAAACTGAGGGGATTAATATTATAAATCCAAGGTAAATAAACCCTAAGATAAATATAATAAACCACAAACAAACATGTTTAACCATGGTTAATATATATATTGACACATTCTTTGTAACAATGCAACATAGTACCAAGGTTGATCATGATTGATTCTCATATTGAGAAAATCTTTGTCACAATGTGATGTAGGACCATGGTTGACCATGGGTGATTTTCATATTCGGACAATCTTTGGCATACTGAGACGTTGTACCATGGATGACCATGGTTGTCACAATGTGAATTTGGACCATTGTTGACCATGGTTGGTCATGGTTTATTTTTATATTGAGACAATCTTTCCCAAAATGCAATGTTGGACTATGGTTGGCCATGGTTGACTATGGATGACAATGGTTGTCAATGTAGCATTGGACCAAGAGACAATACTTTTCACAATGTGACCATGGTTGACCATCGTTCATTTTTATATTGAAACAATATTTGTCAAAATGTGACATTGGACCATTGTTGACCATGGATGACCTGTTTGAAAAATGTCGATCATGTTTGACCAATTTTGACAATGGTTGATCATGGTCGACCATGTTTGACTAATGTCAACCATGATTGACCATAATTGATGATGGTTGACAATTGTTGAGCATGGTTGATTTTCATATTGAGACAATATTTGTGCCAATGTGATGTTGCACCATGGTTGACCATGGTTGATGTTCATATTGAGACAATCTCTGTCACAGTGCGACATTGGACCATAGTTGACCATGGTTAATTTCCATATTGAGAGAATATTTGTCACAATGCAACATTGGACCATGGGCTATGAACCACGTGGATAATGTGAGATCATATAGTAGTGAAATAGACCCAGTTCTTATTCTTTGTTTTGTTCGGATGGGCACACACACTAAAACCTATAGCTTATTCGCTGGAATCAGGAAGATAGGTTCAGGTGGGTAGCAACATCATAGTGAAAGATATTTGTTCTCTGTTCATGGCAGTAACAAGTCAAAGGCTCTATGCGATATCATAGTCTCTACGCGATCATCAATGTGAAAACTATCTATGCAAGCTCGTATAGTCAAGGTTGTAGTAAGATCCGACTGCTATGGCAAGGTCTTCTGCGGCCAGTTTATCAGCTAGTAGTCCTCTCCGAGTCCAAGTTCAACTTACTCTCTATGGACCATGTGATAACTGTATATGAACCATGTAGATTTTCAATCGTTGACCATGATTGATTTTATAAAACATGGTTGACCATGGTTGATGATGATTGACCATGGTTCACCATGATTGATATTATAAACCAAAGGGAATAATACACCCAAGGGATAAATACCAAAAACCAAAGGGATTATAAACCCAAGGAAATAATATAAAACCAAGGTATATAAAGCCTAAGATAAATATTATAAAACATAAAATAAACATGATTGAATAATTCATAAAGCACAATACTTGGTAATGTTTTGTAAATGAGTTAACAAACTAAGTGGACTTGACCATTGGAAAAACACCATAGTAAGAGCACTTGAGAGATAAGAGTGTGTTTTAGTGGCTAAAACACTCTCCAAAATTTTGGCTCGCACTCAAATTTCAGAGCCTTCATTGGTATTTCCCTTAATTGTTGCAAACACTTAAGCTCATTTCATGAGCTTTCCTAAAGTCCTTTGATCCCTTTTTCTTGTTAGAAGAGCTGTCATCTTTTGGCATGTTGGACTATTTTTCCATGCTTGCGAACCCTTTCTAACGGTTTCGAAGGTTGGTCTTTGCGTATACAAGTTTCCCTAGCTAGGTAAAGACCCATCACATTGGTACACAAAGTTTTGAGCACTATCGCATAAGTGTTTCCACGGTCGCACTAGTCGCTTCTTTTTATGAGACAGTCACATAGAGGGAAATTCTTTTTTGTTTCTTTGATGGTATATTTTGAAGTGTCGTCAAAGTATGCTAAGTGTATGATCACAAGTTCAAGTTCATCACAAGTCCATCTTTCTCCCGCACTTAGCCATTTTCTCGAAACTCTTCCCAACCGGGCAACTTAGCTTCACTAGACCCCGATTGAACTATGCATTGTGTAGTCTCAACCCTCAGTGATGTGAACTTTCTACTTAGAACTATGTGGTTGTTTCGTCAATTTAGTGTCCTAAATTTCTCTACATAAATTATCAATCCGGGTATCGTAAACTGATGAAGTGTAGTGCACTATATGTGCTAGATGACCCTTCTTACTTCAGTGTTTTTGAGTTTTATGTTGTTTTGGGGTTTTTTGATCCTTTAATCCCTAATGATTTACAATGTTCTTAACAAAATCTTAAATCTACTTCTGCTAATAATCTAAAGAAATGAAATGAGGACTAAAAGTTCTTTAAGCAAGATTTGGAAGTAAAGTTTAATCAAGAAATGAAAACAGAGTTTCTATTTCTGCTCTTATCATTGTTTCCAAATCATGAACTAAAATAACTTAAAAGTAAAATTGCAACTACTGTCTAATCAATTATAGAAACAAGACTAAATTAAATACTAAAACTGAAAGTGAAATTGCAACTACCTATTATGGATTTAAAACTAAAACGAAATACTAAAATTGACTGTAAAATTGCAACTATCTATTATGGAAACAAACTAAAATTAAATACTGAAACTGAAAGTGAGATTACAACTACTATTTAGTCTATTGCAGAAACAAAACTTAATGAAAAACTAAAAGTGAAATTGCAACAAAACTAAATGAAATACTTAGTTACTCTGCCTCTCAATTTTGGAAGACAAACTTCCTTGGGATGGCATTTTGAGGAATTTTGTACTTCATTATTATAAGAGAAAATAAATGCAAAAGACGCATAAAAGGGCTCATTACATAAATGAAGTATTCAACTACTTAGTTTAAGATGAATCATCAACTAGAAGGGCTTTTTAGAAACATTCACCTACACCATGAGTCACTAAACTAGTAATAAAATGGCAAGAACAATAATGGTACTCAACCGTTTAATTGAAAACCTAGAGACTAATGAAACAAACTACTCTACACTACTAAATTCAACTTCTAACTATTGATAAGAAACTAGAAAGCAAAAATAACTATTCTGTACTGAAAGAAGCTATTCTGCGTTAGTAAGAAAATGATAAAGATTGCATTATAAAAAAGGTTAGTAAATGGTTATAAACATTATGGAAGAAACGATGAATTTACAATTCAACTATAAAAGACAAAACAAAATGAAATGAAACCTTAGTCAGCACAGTGGCCCTCTGTAGCTGCTTAGGTTATGCGTACTTAATCAAAACTCCAAAAGACGCTTTTAGATATCCATGAAACTTGTGGTCTTCATATTAAAAAAAACATAGTAAATGAGTTTTCAAAATTACAGAGCAGTAGTCTGAACTTAATACATCAGGAAAATTAGAACTGGTTATGCGTTCTTCACAGGTATTTATGGAGAAATTATACAACTGTTTATGGAGAAAAATAAGCTACAACCAAAAACATGTAGTAGACAAGCACACAGAATTCTCTTCCTCGGTTGCTGGAGACATAAATCTAAGGTGATGGCTGTTGGATTTGGTTGCATAAATGGCTGTTGAAGTCCATGGGTTCAGGAAGTTGTTTCGGATCCCATCACTGTGAAACGTGTACAAAACAGAGTCATGTTTGCCTTAGGTCTCTATGTTTGACTTCTCCTTTGACTATACTCTTATACCATCTTCCTTGTCGACCTGGGCTAGGTGAATAGGACATGATCCATGTCATGATGTTTTCCAAGTTGCCCATGTAGTTATTTTCTCCTTCTGACACCTGGAACTTGTAAAAGCATAGAAGTAGCTGCGAAATAGCCGATTAGCTGCAAAATAGGCTGCGTTCCGTAGCTAAAAGACAAAGAATTATTCAAACAACAAAACATAAAAGCATAACATGTAAATCACTAAAGTGTTATCCTTAAGGAAATGTATACTGGTTATTGATGATAGGGATGCATTTTCTTGATGGAAAAACAAAGAAGAAGGGATGAGAAAAGTTGCTAAGGAAAGGGCAGTTTTGAGGCTCAACATACCCCCACTGCAAGACTATTACATGTCCCCATGCAATCAAAATTGTGAACTTACTCCTCCTACCGCATTTTTTCTGATACTTTAGCCAACACATCCAACTTCCTCTTCTAGCTTTTCTTTGCACCAAATGCCATCCTTGGCTTCCTCATGAGAAATCTATACTTGAGGTTAATAAGTGCCCTGTTCAGCTTCTTATTCTTCCTTTTTAGTTTCTTGTTCTTTTTGTACCATAAAACCAAGTGAAGCATAGTGTTGTCAAGAATATCTCTATCTAGCTTATTCTGTTCCTTTAAGGTTTCATTTTCTCTTTGGATGTGCCTATTTAGAATTTCTAGCTCAAAGAGCTCCTATTTGAGGGAGCAGTTAGAGTTTCTTGTGAGGTTATAGGCTGCTCTGGATTAGCTGAAGTCCCCGGGTCTACTGATGTACTCTTTTTATCTAATGAATCTATGTAGCCATAGATTTGTTGTTGTATTGGATCAACGCAAGGAGAAACTCTACTTGGGCTGCCTTCAAAGTTTTGTGGAGGAGAGTTATGTGGTTTTTTCTCATATGGAATACTGTCAGGGGACTCAGCTAGAGTTTCTTCCTCTAAATTTATAAACTGGGCCTCTTTTGATTTCACCTTCTTCACTTTGCCCCAGAGTCTAGAACTCCTCCTCAAGTTTTGGAAGTCTATGGTTTCTTCTTTTGTATCCTCTTTTCTTTCTCCTTATCTTTCTTGATCTGCTCCTTAATCATGGTTAGTATTTCAGAAAGCAGCTGTTCATGCTCTTTAGGTGATGAAGGTTTAGGAATATCCCTGTTGATTTCTTCAATCCTTTATTTCATTTTTCTCCTGTGCTTAGTCTGCTTTTTGATCTTTGTTATTTTTTCAGAGATTGGTTCTTCTTCATCATTTTTCTGTGCTGAAGTTTCAAGGGTGATTTGAATGGTGAGATTGGTCTTCTTTCTCCTACTTCTTTTAACATGACTTCCCTCAGACAAATCTAGAACATCTTGGAAGAAATTCCTTACCAAAAAGTCCTCCCATGTATCCCCTACACTTCTCAAATGAAATTCAACTAAAATCTTCACTAGTCCATGGTGATATAGAGTGGTTTCTATTGATTCAACTTTGTTTTGAACATTGTTTTCCATTCTTCTCAGACTATTCAAATGGAAAAAGGGAAGATTGAGGGTTCCATTCTCTATAAAATTCATTAACAATCATATGTCATAGACATACATAGACCCAAACCTCCCTTCACATGTAATAAACTTTTGCAGTATTAACAACATGCTACTCCATTGTTTTTGAGTGCAGAAATTGGAATCCCTTTTCTAAAAACTGAAACATCCATACCTGGATTTGTAAGAATCACCTTCTAGGATTCATCATGAAACTCTTTGTTCTTAAACCACCTTTCGCCTAGCCTTGGGAGTTCTGTTGCTTTAGCTATGAAGGACTTGGTAACCACAAATTTGATGTCACCTATTTCCACTTCTATTCCATCAAATGACCTGGCAAAGGATTTAGTGATTTCCTTATGGTAACCATTGAATTTTTCAAGAAAACACAACCAACCAGCCTTCTGTAACATTCGTTGTAGCTGCGGATAACCCTCCATATATTTTACCCCTATGGGTTTAGTTCTAACAATAAGCCCCATAACTTTTGTTCTCGGCTACCCTTCAAAACTACTCTCACTGTCTGAGAAATGAAATGATTGTGTATATGGTAATAAGAAGACTGTGTATACAAAAGAAGAATGATTATGGATATGGAAACAGAATGATAGGGTACATGGGAACAAAATGATTGTGAATATGAAACAAAATGACTGTATATACGAAATATATGGAAATAGAGTAGCTGTAGACACAAAAGGTGTGGAAATAGAGTGACTGTATGCATAAAGTATATGGAAATAGAATGACTATATCCACAAAGTGGCTGTGTAAATATGAGAGAAACACTTAAGAGTTGGCATGTAATAAATAAACAATCAGGGTTTGAAGATGTTGAAAATAATACTGAGAGGGGGGGTGAATCAGTATTATCTAGTTCTTTTAACAAATCTTCCTTATTTACACTTTGAATTATTTTTGCATATCAGTACCATAAAATAATGAGCATGAACAAGAAAAACAGACAGTCACATCAAAGAACACCAGATATAAGGTGGAAACCCAATGTGGGTGAAAACCACCTGCTGCAATATGTCTCTATCTTCTTTCAAATTAGAAACTCCTTTTACAATGGTCTTGTACTGGTGCAGTCCTTTACCAGTACGCAGGCTGCAACCTGCAGAGAGCTACAACTCTCTCTCGTTTTCGAGTCTCTCCTGGAAGGGAGCTACAACCCCCTACTTCTTTTCTTTCAAGGACCACTTTTCATAAATTTTCAAACTGGATCCATAAACATCAAATGATCATCAAGTACCAGTAAGTCACCCAGATAACCAGATCCACAATAACAGTAAACTAAACCCAAAACACCTTATCAACAAAAAGATCAGTCAACAAAAGATGCTAAGACAGATACGCAATTTCTTTTTCTCTGGCCTGCGTCGCTACGCACTTCACCTTTTGTGGCGCCGCGCACCTCCGCAGCTGCGCCTTCTGTGGTGCCTCTGTGGCGTCTCCGCACTGCGCCTTCTGTGGCGCCTAATGTGGTGCCTCCGCAGTTCACCTTCTGTGGCGCCTCTGCGGCGTCTCCG